>JACXGM010007174.1:0-31188 GCA_016801145.1 Umbra pygmaea | reverse complement strand
AGGTGATGATGATAATGATAAAAAGCATGTTTGCAATACGTCTGCATCGCGTTGAAATAGAAAACAGAATACATGTAAAGATCCTTAACTTCTAAATCCGTGACAGTGTCACGGAATTTTCGCCAATTCCGTGGAACTGTCACGGATTCTGGTGGTCATATTCCGTGGTAGTATCACGGATTTCTAGGAGATCACGTTGATTAAAAAATAACATTAATATTCATTGACATTGAAATTGAACGTTTGATATAAAATAGCCTGTTCTTGTAGAAGTGTAATATCTACTTTGCACAAATTTCACTTGTACACCAACCTAATATGCTATGCTAACACGTTTGCTAACACGTTTGCTAACACGACGCTAACACGTTTGCTAACACGATGCTAACACAATGCTAACACGTTTATATTAATAAAAGAACAATGACTTGGAGTGAGTTGGCAAATCTGAAGCACAACCTAGGACGGTTGGCAGTGTTGAAAAATTTCCAGGACGGGCAGTCAAACAGGCTTTCTCTTCTTTGTTTACATTACTTTAAAGAAAACAACAAGACAAAATGCCTGTAATTGTAAACGTTACTTCAACAACAGTACAGTACAGTCAGTCACCAGAAATGCAACAAGTTAGTATAATAGATTACTTTTCTGGGTTAGGCTGAGTTCAAAACTTATGGGAAGTTCCTCAGTATGACCCTAATGACCAGGTAAAATAAGTTCTGTTATTCCAAACAAAGGTAAAACACTGTAAACTTTTACAGTGGATTTCCCACCTAATTACAACCTTTTCTTTACAGTGTAGTCATGTTTCAGTTTTTCACAGATCACTGGTAAGTTATGAACTTCTTATACCTGGTCAATAGGGTCTTACTGAGGAACTTCCCAAAAGTTGAGAACTCAACCCAACCCAGAAAAGTAATCTATTACATTAACTTTTGGCATCTCTGTCAGTCACCGCCCTCACACACAAACACATGGATACAGAAACAAGGCCCTGTTGTCTTGCCCGTCGTAACGTCTCAACCAATTATGCAGCGTGAGTGACAGGGGTAGACATGAATGGGTTAGACAGACATGGAGGTCAATGTTGTTGGGACTCAATTAGCAGCAAAGTCACAAATGCCCTCTGCCTATGCCCTGTAGTGTATAAATAGAACCAGCTAGCTTTACCTATAGATACAGTGTCCTGGAATCTCCAGACACAGCTGAGTCCAAGGGGCTATTGTTACTACAGGATCTGTGAGTCTGGAAAGAGATTGGGTTTGTGCTTACAGTTTGTGTGTTTTTGTGTGAGTGTGTGTTTTTGTGTGAGTGTGTGTTTTTGTGTGTGTGTGTGTTTTTGTGTGTGTGTTTTTGTGTGTGTGTGCATGTGTGTGTGTGCACGTGTGTGGGGGGGATACTGATTGAGACAGAGATAGCTATAATAGTGAGTAACTATTGTTGCTGTCGCAGCAATTAATTAATAACATTTCCTTATATTATTTTTATTATTACTGTCTGCCTACAGTACCTTAGTTCTGACTATACTGTTTATTTCATGTAAACTGTAACAATGTAAGTAACATAACTTTCCATGTCAATAAAGTATTTTTTGACATCAAGTACTTGCAGACCCACTTGATTTTGTGTGCTGGTAAAGTGCCAGGAATTAAAGGGTTCATGTGTGGGGTTAGTTAAACTAGAACCGTACATACCGCAGAGAACAAGACCTCTGTTTAACCCCAGAGTCATGGCTTTAGCTCATTGTTCTATTAGTATTAGACAGACAGACCAAAAATGGCTAGTATGTATAGTCTTACTGGGCTAGCACCTAGAAAGGGAGATGGTTTTTGGCATATTGATTGAGCAGTGCGGAGTACATCATCCTAAAATACTACCAATCTTTTCCTTACAGGCAAGATTACCAGGCCAGACTCCTTAAGAATCAGAATAATGTGCTGCTAACCGCAATCAGATCTTATTAAATGGCAGCAATGGCTTTGAGATTTATCCCATTTCCACCTTAGACAGGCTGCAGTATTTGATTAGCAGCTCCTTGTTCATTGACAGCATCACCGAACAAATCCACTTTGAAATAGACTCAGTCTCAGAGAAGGCACATCAAATGTGGGGGCAGTTTTACGCTGTTAGCTGCAATTCCTTCCCATGTGGCGGGTGGATGAATGGGTCCTGGTGATGGGAATTGCTTTAGTATTAAATCCCAATGTTAGAGGACACCATCTGGCATTAAATAATTCAGGACCCCACACTACCATCGACTACCAAGTCTAGTCGACTCAGCATCTCTAAATGGGCCTGCTAGCTACTTCTGCTAGGGAAAAACAGCTATGCTACATCTGCTTATAGGAGAGACACATCCAATTGTGTCTGGGTTCATTGTAGTAAATGCTTCTAATTTTTACAGCGGAGCATAATTCAGTATGTAAAAACTTGCGCTTCTAATCTACATTGTGCACCATTACAAGTGATGTATTACTAATGGCACCAATATGTTATATACCTTAGATGTTTATTACAAATGTCTGATGTTTACTGCTGCCAATCTACTGGTATTTCCTCCCTGTACCAGTTCATAGGAAGACAAACACCAAACACTTTCACATATAAAATGACATAAAATTCACTCTGTAACATTCTGCATGTACTGCAGACGCGTTGTAATGAGTTAAATAAAAATGGTAATTCATCCACTAATGGCATTTCTTTTTTCTATTTTTATTCATTATGGAGATTTAATGCAGGGGAACAGCGATGGGCGATCTCTTTCCATAGCCATTAAGACACAGTTGGGGATAAAGAGGGATATTAGGTGTCTCCTTAGACCAGGCTTTGCAGTATTCAATTTGTGTCATAATTTCAGACATGAGAGCAAAGTCCCTGCATATAATTAGGCATCTCACCCAGTTTCCACCTGCAGTATATGAGCGGATGCTGTGAGAAGGCAGGCTAGCTATAGCTTACGTTGATGTTGAGGTGGGGGACGGATTTGAGAAGAGAGGTCATGGCCCATAATCTTCCTGTAATAGCAGGAAGCAAAACTGCAGTCGACAGAGAGAATTCTGAAATACAGTAAGAACTTAACAGCGCATATAAGTGCAGAGTGATTCTTTAGTGTTCATTCAATATCACACAGGAAGTCATGTGGCCTGTTTCATAAGTCGATTCATAATTGAACAACGTAATTCTAATGAAACGATTGGTGCATTATTTCTTTCTGTTAAACTTCATAATATTGAAGAGAACTGCTTTTCACATTCTATGAGACGCCTTTGCATGATGAGAAGAAAATTTTACTCATCCATGAAAATAAGAAAAAATTAAAAACCTTGAATTAACACTGCCTGGTGCCTCTTATTAACCCTTTATTGTTCGACTTAACCGTTTGGTAGAGGACACAATGGTTTTTTTCACAGCAAGGACATTAAAGGGTTAAAAGCAGGAAGTGCTTTCTATATTACCTTAATTTAACTGCTCATAAACCAACAATAGTGGCAGTCAAATATTACCAGTAATGGAGCTATGATGTATATAACATTTGATGAATTTAGAGTGTACTGTACATGCTAATTAAAAATGGCCAACAAAGGTTCATTATGTGTGGACTTTTCTCTGTATCTCTGGCAACAGCCATTTAAAAAAGGCAGGTTAAAATTCCATAAACACAACGGAGCCACATAACTTCGTAGTGGATTTGAATGTTTGTTTAATGTTTATTTTAATGTATATGAAAGCAATCGAGTAGCATTTATATACATATAAAATATGCTATGACATGCAGGTAATTCTATTCCAAAAACCTAGTGGAGGACCTAAAAAATTATTTGTATGATGTGAGTTGTTCATAGCTGATGAGACTAAAGTGCGATTATAGGTTTTTGAAGGATTTCTGGAGGCTACAGGGTGTTCCCATTACATAATTTGCTTGGCAATAGCTTTATTTTAGGACAGTAATCCTGCATACCCCTCCTGCTTAAATTCCTAGCTCTAGGCTTAGTTTTGAGGATGTCAGGCCTTGCTATGAGAAGGGGGGTGGGAAAGAAAGCTACAGTATATCCTGGATTGTTTTGATCCTTCTTAAATTCCCATAGTCCTTTTCTCAGTGTATTTTGTCCAACGGAACCGTGACAGCCTGGGATACAGTGTTTAGGGAAAACAAGACTTGATTTTCAGTCTATCAGTTTAGTAACTTTGGATGTACCTACACTCCTTCTGTGGATGCAATGTCAAATCCATGAATTGTCATTATTAAAAAATGTATACCATACATACATGTTCTACATACTAATGACTACGGATACTTGTTGCACTATATATTATGGAGGTAAGCAGAAATGTTCTATAGCTCCTCAGACTCCAATTCTGTAAGTGTGTGGTTAATGGTTTGGAAACGCATTTCCCAAAGTGCCTCTTTTGTACTGGCACACATTGTCTGACTGGCTATATCAAATAAGCACCTAGGAGGCAAGCTAAACAAAGCACCTCATTCTCCTAGAGGTACTGACAGAGGGCTAGGAAGAAAAAAAATCACCCTTGTTTAAATTGGCTGGGGCAGATTACATTTGACTTTTAAAAGGGGGAAAATCCATTCCCTCGATGAAACTCTGAAAGCGAGATAGAGAAAATTGTCCCCTTCTTCAGATTCCACATCAATGGAAATCTATGAGAAAAAAATGTTAAGATAAAAGGAGATAGTCCTTAAATTCTACAGGAATTAGTCAGAGACTGGTGAACAGAACATGGGAAAGGTTTTTGGGTTCTAACAAGACAACGAGGTGCCACATTCAACCATAGATAAGGACGGGTGATTCCCCAACCATAAGAGCTGTCAAAGTTATATCTGCTATGTAATGCACTCCCTATTACCCATAATGCTTTGAATTGCTGCAGTGTATCTCAGAGCGGAGGTCTATCAAATCAGAAGCTGGCAGGACAACCCATCACTATCAGCTCATTTTGGTACTTCCACATAAAGGAAGCCTGATTGTTAACTGGTTGAATAATGGCCTCACTTAGAAGCTAAAAACTATCAATGCCACTATGATACACTGTTATACTTTCCTCCATCTGAAGAAAGTGCATCAATTTTGGAAGAAAGGAAAAGGCCCATTCTTCTTCTTTGCCCTTGTCTGTCCCCTAGCCAGTAATGCCCATGACATGACCGGGGAACACCAGTGACTCTGGTCTACTTGCACTGACCCTAACCCCTGCATACACATCACACAGAGTCTCGTCAATGTGCCTTTGGCAGTGCTTCAACATCTCCAAGTTTTGGTAATTTGTAGCAGAGTAGGCAAGTGTTTAATGAAATGTTTTACATTGTACACTATTAATCTATTCAGTTCATTAAATTTGACCATATAACTGTCAGTCTCTCCCTGATGTTGAGCTGGAGTCAATCCATTTTTGTTCTTTGCACTGGTTATACTGGACTGTTTGATTGTTCATCCATCTATTGGGCATGTCTTGTCAGTTAAAGAAGAATTCCGGGCGATTTCAAAACGTAGCTCTGTTGTTTGCATAACAGAAGTGCTGTCCGTAGCGTTAATAACTCAAACAATCTGTATTGCCAAAACCGTGTTTACCTTTTTCTGCCAATAGACAACCATTATGCATTTACGGGGCAAGTTAAAAAGCGTGCTTTGAGCCACTAAACATGTTCAAAATGTCATTACTAGTTCATATCCATTTGCACTGATTCCTTATAATAAACACAGCGAGTTTGAACAAATAAGTTTGTGTACATACCTTAGTTTATTTCCCATTTTCCACTGAAGTCCACACTAGTCGATTGTCGAAGTCATACATTTCAATATTCCAAAAACAATTTTTTCCGCAAAAAAAAGCAATTTGCCGTGGTTATATCCATAAAGTACTTTGATCTGGTGTAAACTGGCACTTGCATTCACAGCTCCCAAAAATTCAAGGGTTATCGTGCATGTGCAGAGGTAACTAAGCAATACTGTTGAGGAAACGGTGTCAGGTTACCTGGCCGACTTGCTAAATTATTTGGACATAACCACCGCAAATAGTTTTTTTGGGGGAAAAATACGTTTTGGAATATTGAATTGTATGACTTCGACAATCGACTAGTGTGGACTTCACTGGAAAATGGGAAATAAACTGAGGTATGTACACAAACTTATTTGTTCAAACTCGCTGTGTTTATTATAAGGAATCAGTGCAAATAGATATGGACTAGTAATGACATTTTGAACAAGTTTAGTGGCTCAAAGCACGCTTTTTAACTTGCCCCGTAAATGCGTAATGGTTGTCTATTTGCAGAAAAAGGTAAACACGGTTTTGGCGATACAGATTGTTTGAGTTATTAACGCTACGGACAGCACTTCTGATATGCAAACAACAGAGCTACGTTTTGAAATCGCCCGGAATTCTCCTTTAACAACACATAGCCGGTTTTGATTTCCTCATTACTACTTCTATTTAAGTTCCTGGACTTGTCTTCTTAACTGTTGGGTATTGTTATTAAGTGTATGTGTAGCGATTTTTTCATCTTTATAGTACGTCATAGAAGCTGTTTTTGTTTTGCCTCTGTGTAATTTGGATTAAACACCTTTTTGATTCACACTGAAATACATTTTCGTTTGTCTCAGTCACTCCTGCACCATCTACTGTACACTTGTGTCAGTATCAACATTGGATATATCAACACATACTGTAGGAATATTTAAAACTGAAACTCACTATTGTTACGCTTCTGAAGCTAAGCCGTTTTGGGTCTGGTCTCTCTCCCGATGGAGACAAGATTCTGGAGGGCACTCTTCCCTCTGGTGTAAAGATGAAATCACAAGACCCCAGGTCAATGTGTAATGTCACTTCTTTCCTACATGCTGTTGAAAGGGGGTTCACACAGATATCACTAAAAACACCGTGGCCATTATTGGAAGACTTCAGGTTTTAACCTATGTTGTCATGGCAACATGTCAGATTTGTTGTCCTGACAACATGTCAGATCTGTCCACCATACCATAATAGCCATCTAATCATTCTTAGCTCCCGATTGATTTGCTTTCAGTTACCTTAATTGTTTTAGATAAAACACAGTGACAATAGATTCTATATTGCAAATGTTCCCTGAGTAAACTGTAGATGTTTGAGAAAAAAACATGCTCACCAACATATACAATAACAATTTCTGTAAAGTAACCCATACTTGATCTTCAATTTCTTTACTAATTCGCAAAAACGTGTTTTAAAGTATGTCCTTTCATCAAGCCAGACACATTCAGAGTTTAGAAAAGGCACAAAGCATTTGCAAGTTTCAACAGATCTTTTAATAGATGCAATTAAAAAAATATTTGGCACCAAAATTATATTCAATTTGAACTGTGAGTTAAAAAAACTTTTCTTTCTATTTTTTCTGTAATGTGTTGCTATGAATGAGATTACTATTATGAAATGATTAATTATCTGATAGAAACCCGATCCCCAAAATAAAATTGGATAATGATAAATTTAATGTTTAGATTCCATCAAAGCATTTGATCGAAGAAATGCCTACATTTCCAAATAGGCAGGAAAGGTAATTAAAAGGAATGGACTCAATATACTGTCAGTTTTGAACAAACACATACCGGTACATAAACCAATTATGTTCCTAGATTACTAATTCCAAATTGTTTGGGGCGGTGTACTGTATGATTTATTGTTGTGTTTTGCTATCACGCTAATGCATCTTGTAAAATAAGATGACACAAAAAAATAACAGCACTGGCGAGACTAAGTTACGGTAACTGAATGAAAGGCCCACAAATGACCAGATATCATATTGTCCCTTAACTGAAGGTTTTCTGATCAAGTTGTTGAGATGATTCCTTTGTCTGGACCCCATCCTAGCTTTGGGTCCGCCTTTGGGAAGTCTATTTTTTATAAGCATGTCCACAGCTGGGCCACCACCATTTTATTCACTGTCCATTAAGATCCACAGTGACCACTGAACAACACTGTGGAAGGTGGGGATTCGCTCTCTGAAATAATCAGGTTCCAGGCTTCAGAGCGTTGAGACCCTCTTCTGTCAAAACAGGATCCATGTGGCCATTGAGCGGGATGTGTGTGAGTGGCAGTTTCCCATGGAATGCAGAAGGAGGAAAACCCCAATGAAGCTGAGCGGGGAACAAACATCTCCTCAATGGGCTCAATGAGATATTATGTGCCTCCTCCTCCACTTTGAGACAGAAAAGCCCTCCCAGGAAGAGTTATTCTCCCATTCCGGCTCTTTAATATGGGACTTTCGTTCAGGTTACTGAGGGGAAATGAGCTCCAGATATGCCTACTGTAGATCCTTTTTCACCGACATGAGAAAATGGGACGGTCTGGAAAATGCAACGAGTTCAAAAGATTGTTCTAATTAAAGCGTTGCCTTAAGGCAGAGGTGTGACGTGAGAACAGATGTTCTCCATTGTCAGATATGAACAGGGCCTCTGATATACATTGAAGAGCAATTAAGTCCCAGTCCTGACAACAAATCATTTAAGACAGCATGGCCACATGGCAGTCTGTGCAACAGAAGACATTTAGGGTCCTTCTCATATAGGGCCCCATTGGAGCGGTGTATGTCATGAAAAAAAAAGTGTCACCATTTGAAATGACAGATATTGCAGTGCTGTTACATCCACCAAGGAGACCACCACAGCTAGTAAGCTACCTAGCCACCATGCCCAGAGGCACTCATATATCTACGGCTGCTTCAGCAGTAAAGGACTCAAGGGAAATAAAGCTCTGCAGTTTCACAACCTTTTCTGTTCCAACCGTGGCAGCCCTCAAGAATCACAACCGCATGGAAATCGTTGCACAAACAATGACATAAAATTAAGCCTAGTTCAGTCTGCAACTGGTATCTGGTCTTTTAATACTACTTTTCATTAAATCAGGTATATTTGTGTGTCGTTCAATTACTACAGTAGGTAATGTATGTCCTCACAAGTAGAACATCATGTCAAATGTGTAGAAGTGAGGACATTTTGTCAATCAATCAATCAATCAAATTTATTTATAAAGCCCTTTTTACAACAGCAGTTGTCACAAAGTGCTTTGATAGATACCCAGCCCGAGACACTACAAGTGGCAACACAAGTGATGCACAGTGGCTAGGAAAAACTCCAAAGTAGGTGGGACCTAGGAAGAAACCTATAGAGAGGCCAGAATCAAGGGGGTGGCCAGTCCTCTTCTGGCTGTACCGGGTGGGAGATCTGAAGGTACACAGCCCATTGTAATAAGGTCACTTTGTTTATCAGTGTTCAATTATTGTCCAACAACAAAGATATGATGGTTGGGCTGTGACCATAGTCTTTGTGTAGCATCAATACAGTTTGGTGGTCTTGTGAAGGGAGAATGTAAAGCCCCCTGGAAATGAAAGCTGGTCGACACCAGGTGGAAACGTGATTTCAAATTTAGCTTGAAGGTTAAGGTTTAAGGGAAGTTTTGGTTGTGATTTTGGCTTTTGGTTAAGTACAGTGCCTTGCGAAAGTATTCGGCCTCCTTGAACATTTCAACCTTTTGCCACATTTCAGGCTTCAAACATAAAGATATAAAACTGTAAATTTTTGTGAAGAAGCAACAACAAGTGGGACACAATCATGAAGTGGAACGAAATTTATTGGATATTTCAAACTCAAATAATTTTGCACGCCCAACTTTTCAGTTTTTTATTTGTTAAAAAAGTTTGAAATATCCAATAAATTTTGTTCCACTTCATGATTGTGTCCCACTTGTTGTTGATTCTTCACAAAAAATTACAGTTTCATATCTTTAGGTTTGGAGCCTGAAATGTGGCAAAAGGTCGAAAGGTTCAAGGGGGCTGAATACTTTCGCAAGGCAATGTATGTGTATGTGTGAATGTATGCATGAGTGTGTGTGCACGTGTGTTTGTGTCTGTGCGTGTGTGCATGTTAAAAACAGCAGACTTCAAGTTAACAGACATTAAGTATGTATTTATGCTTTATATTAGTTCTGGCTAATTGTTCCATGATATAGTGTCATTTTTGACAGAATACATTTTCACAAATGCCTGACATAATTTTTCAATGTTCTATGAAAATATAGAACTTTGACATTGGCCAGAAAATGTTGTGAATGGCATCACTTCTTTTGCGGTTTATTTCAACATGTTCTAATATGATTTTACTTTGATAAAAAGCTGAGTTCCACATAAAGCCGCCTACTGTGGCAGCTATTTGGTCATTTTTATTCATTCAGATCTACACAATTTGAATCCAAGCTGAACTTATGTGCAGATATCAATACCCTCATCGGGTTGCCGTAACCCATCACACAAAGAAAATTGATCTTTTAATAAAACTGTGTTTTTCGATTCACATTAGCCAGCAATCGAGCCAATTGCTGCAAGCAAACATTGATTCTGAAAAATACCACAGAATGCCTTTATATCCTATTCACCGTGTAAAGTGTGCTCTATTAAACATGTAAAAGGTCAAATTAGAACGGTGTTACTGTCAATATTTGTCAAATCCATTCAACAGGAAAGGGAGAAACGTACAGTATCACAGGGAGAATTGGCTTGAGCTACTACTCTTATTGTTATGCAGCCCCAGGCTCTAAATCTGTGTGCCTGTCTCTCTTCGTTCTGGATGTCAATCTGTCTCTGTCTGTCTTTCTGCCTGTCTCACTTTCTCTCTCTGGCACTTTCTGTTTGTTCCTTATCTTTCTCTCTCTGTCTGCCTGCTGGCATGTGTTTTTCTAAATTCAGGCTTCTCTTCAGCAGGTAAAATGCATATTCCATCAATACTGGAGAATGATTTGTCCAGTCTAAAACGTTCCACTTTTCCCCCCTTGTAAATTCCTTGTTTGTGTTGGCAGTAGGTTTTGTGTCAGTGTCCTGTTGCATTGTGAAGTATCGCCCAATGAGTCTGGTAGTATTTCTTGTACATTGGTAGTGAAGATGTTCTGTACACTCACAGAGGAGTTGTTATGCTTAGGAAAATCTGCATTTCCTGTTCATTCTTCTGTCATCAACTACTAATGTGGTCTTTGGCTGACCTGGTTGTTAATGTCAATTGCTGAAAACACCAGAGGTTCCATTTGTTTTAATACAGTAAAAACTGTTGCTTTTATTTGTGCCGAGTTCCATTTTCCCCTTGCATTCAAATCACAAATTTCACTTTCATAGACAGCTCCCTAGTCTTCATATTGTATTATGCCTACTGACACAAAATGCAGAATCCAAAAGCAAAAGCAAAGGATGGAAATAAGACTACATACACACAGCTCTTTTTTTGTGTTAACAATCCATGCAACAGCACACACCTGATCAAATAGAGACATGTGACAACCAAATGACCCAAAACCTATGCTAGCTTAAAATAAAGGAAAGGGGACTCTGAAAGTGTTGTTTTTCTTAGTTGGTAAAACACTCTGAAAGTGCTATTTCAATGCGTTTTGAAACAGCCAGACATAAATGGTAACAGTCTTGTACTCTTACCTCATATTTTCATATGAGCAATTTTAAGAGTATTTATGGAGTGCAATGTACCTCATGAAATGTATAGAGTAATGTACATGAGTAGTCATGGATTTCACCTTATTAGAAAGTTATCCAGGTAGCTGTTTTCACTATTAAGACTATAAACCAAACCCATTAATTCTATTACAATGTAATACAATTCACTATTGGCTCTGTTGAGTATAATTACTTTTGTATTCTAGCAACAGAGTAATCTTATTTTCCCTCATAGAAAGACAACAACTTATATTTTATGCAATGGTTTGTTGTTCACATCAAGTGAAAAGGTTTTAGCATTCCTTTCAATTTGTACATTATAATGTTAGTTAATAATGTATAATAATTTGTTTAAGGAATGTAGTTAAAGGATTATTTTATCTAAAGTCCAACTGCATTTCTAGTCAATTTACCAGGCTACAGTCTAGGAATATTAGAATTTGTTGTACAATTTGGTGTATGATTTATTATTGTGAACAGAAAATCTTTTGTTGAAATGAGATTTAAACTGTTTTGGACTTTCACCCTGTTAATTTATGTAAAATTCCCATATGTGCTGTCTAGCTAACGGTGGGTGTTGAATTCAAATAATGTAGCTACAGTACAGAGGACAGCTAGTAGCATTTTTCCAATTAAGTTTAGATATAATTATGGCAACTGGGACAGAAACATGAAATTGTCAGATCCTGATTGATCTGGACATTAAAAACAAGATATCTGGACTCAGAACATTTTGCATGTGGTACACTAACCCTTTAAGCATACTTTATAAAATTCTTGTTTATAGTTGACATATTGAACTCACATCCATACACATCCATTTCCATTAAATCCTTCAATTATTTATCTTATCATTTTCTTAAAAAATATATTCAGACAGGTTAATGTTTTGTGAATGTTTGTATTGCCCAGTAAAGTCTTTCTAGTCCTTTTATTATAATGTCTCATTATATAGAATGAGATATGATTTCAACATTCTGATATTAATGGCAGAATATGTAATTTTTGCAGCTAGTACCAGTAGTTTCAAAGTTGGTTTTATAATACAGCATTATTTAAGAGAATACCTTTTCCTTTTGACCTTCAGACAGAGATTGTTGCAGGTAATTCAGAGAGCTACACAAGGAGTCCAAAATCAAGATTATGTTGAACTAAACATTCCGGTAGCTATAGATACAAACCAGTCAATGCATGATTACTATTCCTGATACAAATTACTTTTTTTCAGCCACTATACTGTAATTTAGTAATAGATTATTAACTAGATTATTAACAAACTATTAACAAGAGCTAGGTAAATTAGGTAGTTTATGAATATGAATGATGTGTTAGAGCCATTGAGCCCTGGAGACAAAAATGAAAACTGACATATGCATTCAAAGTGATGTTATTGATACGTATCATTATGAATGACTTACATTGTGTGGCAATTTATCTTGAAAAGAGTAAATCCCAATGGGTACAAGAGCAATGTGCATACACAGAGTATTGTACAATTGACAGTAGCAGACAATTCAAACTGTATATTATATTGTATTATTAAAAAAAAAATCAATTTACTATTTCGAGCTTGTTAATCAAACATTAGTCACTGTAAGTATTGACTACCAGTGTAGCTAATAACCACACAAACTCAGCTGCCTTTTTAGTTTGTCTTAGATTAGTATCAGAATTACAAAAAGTATAACATATAAGTACTTTTCTGTTTTTGGCTGAATTCACTAGTTTTGGGATGTTTCTAGTTAGGACCAAAATAACCTGGCAGAGGGTCATGACTAACCAATAATCAATCAAACAAAAAAGTGAAAAGTTATTATTTACTTCTAGGTCTGTTATATTACCATGGGTTGAAGACATACAGAAAACAAAACAAATTTCAAGAAAGGGACCACTGACTCTAACTCAAATACAATACATTTTGGAAAACCAGTAGAGTTAGGCTGATGTCATCATACAACTACCTGGAATGTCAAATCTATCAAGCTTTATCTTTTATGCCCTACAAGCTTTTTTTGTGAATGTTGTGTTTTATGTTTTTTTTTGTTATTCGGTGCACTCTTTTCTTAGCATGGGCTATCATTCAAAAAAGACATTAAACTATCCTAATGGAACCACTGTGGGTAAATAAAGGATCAACTATAAACAGCTTGTTGACTATGCAAATTGAAAACTCCAGTAAACAATTTGGGAGTCCTATTTTTCTGTTTTTGGTGATATGAACCAGAAGTGGTTTCTATTCAAAGCAGTAGTCTGACATGACAGTTCCCCCTATTGGACAGAAAAAGAACTACACTTTCAAAGACACTATGCTTCAGTTGGAGCCAGGAGTTTTTCCTGAGTGGGGCGTCATGTTTCTTTCTCCCAAATTCCTCATGCACATCGCCCTCGAAAGACCTTTTGTCCACAGCGTGGCCCAGGTTCAGCCTCTTCATTTGGAACAGGAACACTTTCCATTCTACAGATCTCAACTAAAGATTAAAGGACAACACTTACAGGCATGTTTACATAGAGCCAGCCTTATTGTCCACCACCATTATGAAAGACATCCATTAAGGCAGTGGTTCTCAAACCTCTCCTCGGGGACCCCCAGCAGTCTCACAGTTTTGTTGTAGCCCTGAACTAGCTCACCTGGTTCAAGCAGGTAAGGGCTTGATGATTAGTCAACAAGTTTATTCAGGTGTGATAGTTCTGTGATACATCTAATATATGGCATGGCTGGGGGTCCCCCAGGAGAGGTTTGAGAACCACTGCATTAAGGAGATGGTCATCTTGTTACAAGCGGTTGCATTATGTAATGTATGATGACTCAGATATGAAGATAAAGTACAACTCATCTTCAGCCTACTCTGTATTAGATTGTGAACTGTGTTATACTTTTCAGCAGATGTCGTCCCGTTTTATTCCCCAATCAACTCGATTCGAAGAATGACTCGATTCAAAACTAACTGCATGTATTTTCAAAATGTTGCAGTGATGTAGCCGAAGGATAACCGGCACAACAATTTTGAGCTCATTAAGGGTATGTAGTGTTCCTTTAATATGTCCTTGACTATCCTTAAAACTCACTTCTAACTGGGGCCTCAACTGATTGCATTACACACTTCCCTCTAAAATGTATTTTCATGTTTTCAGTTTAAGTCATAAATCTAAAACAAATATGTAAAATAATCAGTTATTGAGTAATAACTATTACAATGGTGTTCAAAGCTCCAAACACAAGCAATGAGTAGCAATCAATCTGCTGTAGCTATGAATTCATCATAAACTTCCTCCAAACCCCTCTGGTTGATGTCCTCCTCTTCATCCTCCAGTGAAGAGTGGAGAGTTTCTCTCTGTCATCATGAGTGGCTTGAGGAAAAGGGACCCTTGATGCCCTCTCCAGAGACTAGGCAGTTCGTTGTTCTATTTCTGGTTGCACGAAAAAGCATGCACCCCCCCCCTTCTGAAAGCTCCCGTCCCTGCCTATTCATTACTGTTCTCAGACATGAGCAGAACAGACACACAGTGTTCTCCTGACCTTGCCTTGCTAGCTTTCTCAATCTTTAATGCTCTAGTCGTTACAATGAGCAGAGCTCCACTGCCATCAGGAGCATGTAGCCAATGGTTTGTGGCAACAGTTTGTTTGTTTGTTTTAGTACGCTATACTCGCAAAAGTGAAAAATATCATTCTTGTTACAATAAATGGTGCATCTATGTTGTGGTTTGTATGAAATCGCTGATAATAGTCTACATGTAGTTGAAAATATTGTAGTTGATAATAGTCTAGTTGATAATATTGTCATTGATAGAAGGGGTAGGAGATCAGCAGCGCCATGTGGAAACATTAATGGTGAACAGCATAAAATGTAAACATTAATTGTGAACAGCAATAACAGCAAACATTAGTAATAGTGTACGGCCTTAATTCTGAACATAATAATGATAAAAATCATTAATAGTGAATATTAAAAGTGAACAGCATTAATACGGAACAGCAAAAATAATCATTATTAATAGTGAAAAGCATAAATAGTGAACATTAATAGTGAACAGCATTAATAGTGAACAGCATAAATAGTGAACATTAATATTGAACAGCATAAATAGTGAACAATAATTGAGAACAGCATTAATACTGACCATCAATAGTGAACAGCATAAATAGCGAACATTAATAGAGAACAGCATAAATAGCGAACATTAATATTAAAAAGCATTAATACTGAACATTAATACTGAAAAGCATTAATACTGAACATTAATAGTGAACAGCATTAATAGTGAACAGTATAAGTAGTGAACAGCATTAATAGTGAACAGTATAAGTAGTGAACAGCATTAATAGTGAACAGTATAAGTAGTGAACAGCATTAATAGTGAACAGTATAAGTAGTGAACAACATTAATAGTGAACAGTATAAGTAGTGAACAGCAGTAATAGTGAACAGTATAAGTAGTGAACAGCATTAATAGTGAACAGTATAAGTAGTGAACAGCATTAATAGTGAACAGTATAAGTAGTGAACAGCATTAATAGTGAACAGTATAAGTAGTGAACAGCATTAATAGTGAACAGTATAAGTAGTGAACAGCAGTAATAGAGTATCCTAATAGTAAAGCATGTGCAGAGGAGACGGCACCAGAGCGGTTGGAAATGTCTCTCAAGTGGCCACACCGTTCCTCACAACGAATGGGTAATTCTATTCCTCCAGACATGTCACACTTAATGGGTGCAAATTACAAATGCTAGTCCCTTGCCGCTGATCAAATACCCCTTTCTATTCCACTGTGCTTTCTCTTCAAAGTGTTGTTCAATTCTTGGGTGTCCATTTCTGTTATGTAACATAATATTACTGTGTTACAAAGCCCATTTCTACAAGCCAGGTTTGTCATCTCTACAAAATCGCTTTCATTCCTGTCATTTTAAGAACATGGTAAAGGTATAGACCCACATACTGTGTCCTAAACACATACAAAGCCTACTATACAAATACGTTTTGTATAGTAAAAAAAAGGGCTCTTCCTCAGTTATTAAGTTTCCTCGCAGAACTCTGGGGAAATTTAATTGTGAGGTTATTATCTAGCCCTCAGGCATCCTTACTACAGTATATGGAGGTCTTTCACAGCACACAGCTTATTGGCCAACTATTGTTGAATTTTGGTGTAACTTTGTAGTGTTGAGGGTGATTCTTCGAGACAGGAGCCTTTTGGATCATACCTTTTCTTAAAAAAAACATTTTAAATAATTATATTTCTGATCATTTTATGTGATAGTGGATTAGTTTGAACTTTTGAGAAAATACAATTGCATGAAAGAAACCTCATGCATGAAATCCCAAAAATCATTAGGTATAATATAATACAAAATGGGATGGGGTTGAAGTTTTTTGTTAATAGTAGCCAAAACTCCATAATTAGCTAAGAGAGTAACACCATGTGACATTATGGGCATCATAAAATTGTAATATTTTGCAACACTATTGTTTAATTCTTCTTGAACAATTGTTTCTTTTGATAGAAATTGATTTTTAGATGCATTTTGTGATTTCCTTTAATTTAAAATAATAGAAGTAAGTTTCAGGGTCTTGAATGGCACCCTCCAGCTAATCACCTGATTAAAGGGGATATTTGTAGAATTTGAATAGTAACGATGGAACTATTTCTCTTTCAAGTGACCAGTTTACAAACACTCTGAAAATTATATTTCTGGATATTTAAAAACATAGAAAAAAGGGTGTGTGTGTAATGTTTCCCTACACTATGCAGTGCTTATTTACGCACAAAAGAAAAGGCTAAAATGTCTATATTTGATCAAATTTGGATCGGCACTTGGTCATATTTAAACACCGGATGAAGCATTACTCATAAAGCATGATTTTAAAAAATATATAAAATCATTGTCCCATCTAAACAGTTTTTTCTAAGATGCTTTTTCATGAAATACATGTTTTGATGCTTTTGGAACATGGTCATTGAAAAAGAAAGATGTCCTGTTTTCACTCTTCTGAAATTCTATACCTACCTTCACCTACCTTTGTGGTATTACTTTATTAGGTAAAGTCATTGTACTTGTATGTATCAATATCATACACAGACAATCAGTATGGTAAACATTATAACTATCAATTTACTATAAGAACACGTTGTAATGGAATAGTTACAATGAAATACAGTGAAATACTATTGAGCTTGGGGAGACTAAAGTCCCCATGACCTCTTGTAGAAGTTTCTGGATGCGCCACCAATATTTCCTTATAAAGACATCTCAGATTATGTTTACACAAATTAACATAAAGAAATGACCAATTACATCATGGGATGAAACAGTAAGAGATAATGGTGGACAAATTACAAAAAAATACTGAACTGCCGACTCCTTTGATTGTCTTGTCGTACATCTGAAAGCCATAGACCCCCTGCATTATCGCCGATTTTAAAATCAACAAGACCATAATTCAAAAAGATTTACATTGTTCTGTTTTGCAGAAGACTTAAAACTAGTGATTCAGACAATAAACTCATTATGAAAATGTTTACTGAGGTAATAAAACAATTGAGTCAGTGGCTGACTTTCTCATAGACTTCTACAGAAACTGACCTCTTTTGCAACCACATGTGTCGCCCCCTGCTGGAATTCAGATAGAATGCAGGTTTATGGCACTTCCGCATTTGCTTCACTTTGCCAAATTGGATGCTAGCCCTGTGGGGAAAACCCTCCCAAGGGGTTGGCATAAAGTGACGTCATGTGGGTATAGAACTGAGTGTAACCCTTAGATTTGTAGTGCGCTTGGCCCCGGGGAGTGGACTCGGCTTTATTGATCTGTAATTATGCTGATTTGTCATTAAAGTCTTTTTGCAGGACAGGAGGAAACTGTTGGGCTTCTCCCATCACGATACCTTTACTCTGCATGATGACCATGCAATCTCAATCCCTTTTATGCAGAATACATATTCCTATGTTATTTAATTACACACCAGTTCAGTCAACAAATGGTAAAGCTGTTTTAACTGCAGCTTAAAATAGGTCCTTTAAAGATTTACTTGAGCAGATCAGTGATTTAAAGAACCAATCAATGTACAGTATGATTCTTCAAATCCCTTACAAAGGTCTCTGTTGGCGCACATTTGTTCCTTTGTTTGGTCGATGATTAACGCGTGGCGTTAGTGTCGATGTGTGTAATCCGTATTTGCAATCGCAAACCAATAACTTGTTTTCCAGAGGTTTACGGTAAAATTGGATATAACAATCAGTTTAGTTTTTGGTAAAAACAAAACACTTTACCACGGTCAAAGAGTATGACCTTGCTGAAACTGGATTCACACCAGACACTGCAAAAAATCCCCATACGGCATCGTAATGCAGACACACTTGCACACCGCAATCAACATTGTAAATAATCTTCTGCATCTACGAAATGGTGGGCAACATGGCATACAACTGTCCTCCTCCTGCAAGGCGACTGGGAGGATCTTTTTTCAGTTTAGTGTTCATTGACAATACGAATACTATCTACTGAGCTGTCAAAGCTTTTCTTGCAATCCAAAAAACCCATTTGGGATGTCCACTGGACACATCAAATGCGTTGCGCTGGAAGTCATTCATTGTCGACGGAGCAATCCGCAAAGATCCGTTTGCCTTGCAGGCTTGCGATGCAGTGCGCTCTGTGTGTCGCATACATTCAAATTATCAAACTTGTGCGTTGTGACACCGTGTCGTTGAACAACCGGAAGTTGGAGGTCCCAGTAGAACGAGTAGCACAACACAATACGTACTACCGGCACATTTGGGAACTTAACTGTTAATTTCGTCACCGCCCCTTTTTGGGGGAAGATAAACTAGACAGGTCAATAACAGAAGGTCAATAACAGAAAGTCGTTTCTTTACAATTTCGTACGCTATTTCATCACTAAATTCACTTCAGAGAACATTTGATGTGAGAAATCAACTGTGTAGATTTCTACGCAAATATTGGCATTTTAACGAAAAATTATGGTGAATCGAAAATGTGCTCAAACGTTTTCGGAAGTGAGAATCTCATAAGCATAAGCGCCTGTGGGTGTAAGTTAGCTAGCGAGCCAACCCTGTTTAATACCTTAACATTTATATCTACTTGACCACTATCAAAGTTAAGTGCAGATTTAAGTCAAGTTTACAAGATAATGTACGTACATAGTCAGAGACAAACGCTAAAATAGCATATTGCCATTCTGAAAAAGCCTGACTGTTATCTTCAATAATTGTTGTTATGTTTGGGTACTGCAGACCGCGTATGTGCGGAGGTATTATTGTGCAAAACCAGCTAGAACACGTCGTCTCAAACTGTCAGCAGCGTTCTGTGTGCTTGTCACCTTGTGAGTTCATTCTTCCAAGAACAACTAGCAATATCAGTAGCGCAACTATCAGTAAGCAGGGTATGCGGTTGCTTATGGGCCCGGACCAATCAGGGGCCCTAGTGATTGGAATATATTGATTGACAGCCGGGGCCCCCTATCGCAGTGTGTTGGCTCGGGGCCCCTTATCCCGGTGTTGGCTCATTACGACGCTGAGCAAAAGCGTTCTCCTTGAGTACACAAGTCCGTTCTTTGCATTCTTGGTTTTGAGAAAGAGCCTCTGACCAAAACGTATAGTTCATTAAAACTATTACACTACAAGCAGAAACCGTGAGTAGGAGTACCTTATTTAATTCCAGCTTGCACCTTTAATTTCTTCAGTGTATTTTTCCAGTGGATGGGTTGTTCCAGACAGTGTCCCAGCTGGTGGAAAATCTTTTTATTGCTATCTATAGAGCAACATGTGGAGATGATCCGGGGGCCTTTATCTGTCGGAAAGAAAGTCTTAAAATAGTAATATCCACAGCCACTCAGTTTAAGTAAACATGCACATTCTTAATACACTGTGTGGAAAAGTGTTACAGTATTAGTATCTCTCACGACACTTCATTGTTGAACCTGACTAAAAAGCTGTTTATATGGTATGACATCATGTACTCCAAAATCTCTCTTCATTTCTCTCTCTTTCCCAGCTATCGATTCGAAACGTCAGCAGCTTTATAACCCAGAGAACTTCCCGCCGGGCGACGCAGTGTGGGAGAGTGAAAGCGAGGCCTTTGCTCTCAGAAGCCCGGGGCACCGGCAAAAGAACATGGCTCTTTTAGTTTTGGATTCATAATTAAGGCCACGTCTCTGCCCGGCCTCTGGCTTTGATAACACAGAGATCTCCCCTTTCAGAATGATCATAAAGGAGGACAGTTTAGAGGTTGGCACACTCTTGGTTTCCTGTTTAGGGTTGTGTTTTCACTGAGTGGTAAAGAACCTGTGTATATAAGCGAGCTGTTTCTAATCTGGAATTATGTTTATCAACCTCTGCTTTTGCTACATGGCTTTCTAAAAGGCTGTGTAGAATGAATATCAACTGAGTAGGTGTATTCTGTTTTCAGCCAAAATACAAATTTGAGTAACAACATAAAAACAGGAAATGCTGTGCAGCTTAGATATGTGATGTAAATCTATAATTAAACTTAAGGTAGTGCACAGCAACAACGTGCCCTCATATTTACATTTCAGGTGACAGGCATTTGAAAATTAAAAATAACCAGTTTACCAGAACCTGAAACATTTGCTGTCATTATCAACTGTATCAACACAGGAAACATATTTTCACTGTAATCCAGGAAGACTAGAATTTATTGTCTGAGCTGTTCTACCATTTGATTTCTCTTTCCATCTCCCAGCATCCTTAGAGGGAGAGATGGAGGGTTCATTGTTCTGCCGTATGTCTTCATTCACCTTGGGTCACAACTCCACGGTGTGAGGTTAGTAAACTGAATTTGGTCCGGGTCACAGTGTTCTCTTAACACACACAATTTCATATTATGCATTTTTTCCACCGGAAGCAAGTCATCAAAATTACATTCAGCTTTGGTATTTGCTGGCACGAACTATACATACTGTAGTTAATACCTTTCTTTAAACCTTAATGGCACGAAGGCCGGTTTTATAGTCAGCGACAGTGATGGTGCATTGACTCGTGTCAGTTCAGTTGGCTGCTCTATTATACTGCCACCTGCTGGAGAATTACACCGAATATTTCAATCTGCATTCCATTGCAGAAGCTATTGTTTTCCAAATCTGTCCCCAAGTAGCTTACCTGAATCAAGCAGCCAAGGGCTTTATAATTAGTAGTCAAGGGTGCTAACTCTGAGATAGATCTAATACAAGGAACGGCTGGAGGCCCACATTAGCAGTAAATATTAAGATCATTAGTAGAAACACAAACAACGCAATTATACAACAGTCAAAACAAATACACTTTAGAGCATTTTGCCATGCATTTTCATGGGATCACAGGAAATGGTTCATCAAGTTTATTGAGTTGCTTTCAAATCCAACTGAATGTGTTGTCCAGTACATGACAGCATGGTTTTGGTTGACACATTCTGCTTGGACTAATATTTGGATAATCAGGTGGTGTGTAATCTGAACCTGACAATCATGTGTCTCTCCGAATGATAATGTAGCAGGTAGGCATGCTGGGATATGAAGTTTAGATTTAAGTCTTTTGGACTACAAAATTAATAAGATATCAAATTACATTACATGTCACATAGTAACTGAATGATGGTGGTCAAATTCAGAATCATCCTTTCTACAGTATATACATTTTTCTTATTACCAAATATGGATACTTCTAAGCAGTGGAATGACATGAAGCACACAATGGTACAATGCATCCATGATTTGCTGTGACTAACACTCAACATGACATTTCTTGTCCAGAGTGTATTATGTCTCGGTACCAACATTAAGAGATTGACAGAATGTCTGCTTCATGTTGTGACAGTGCTTTAAGAAAACACAGCAAGCACCCACACACACACACCAGAAAATTACCGGTAACCATTGCTTGGACCCACAAATTCCACAACTCAAACAGTGCATAGATAAAACGGTTACACATTCTCATTTCTGAATGTGTACCTTGTGGACAATAATAATCAATATTGAGTTCTTGGATTTCAGCTAAAACAGGGATGTCACACTCAGAAATAGGCCAATTTTGTAGCTGTGGTAGGAATAATTCTTTCTCCCAATTGTAATTAAACTGATATTTCTGAAGGCAAATGGATTGTTTCTACAATGATAAAGCTAAAGATAGTGCAAACAATGAATGGAACGTAATATTCACTCTCAATACAGTGAAACAAACTAAATGGTGTCGCTTTGGAATCGCCCTTGTACAGGTAAACTGTGGGGGTTAAGTAGTTGTCAAACATCACACAATCGCAATGTCAAAGTGAGTCAGTGTTCTACACGATAAAGAGAAATCTTTCAAAGTAGGCACATCCGCAAATCCACATTGAAAGGATAAATCAAATGACAGAGAGAAGACAAAAAACTATTTGCTAATGCACACAAATGACGTTTAGACACATTGGTAGATATCGATAATGTGGTCCTCAAATGCTCAAGTTATTCTTAGCCCAGTGTCATATTATACCACTTAGCTGTGGTACATTGTTTCATAAAAAGGTGTTGACAAATGTCCATCAACAATCCTCAAAGTGTTAAACAGAAGACCAAGGGTCAACTTGGGGGGTCCAAGTCGTCAATAGATGTTTATGTGCATTGTCTTGAGTCCAGTGAACTATTCACAACTTCTTGCATGGAGTTAGCCACCATGACGTTGTGTATTATTATCAAAAAAATTAAGATGAATCAAATGCTGTGGGCTGGATTTTGAACACATATAAAAATTGGAGGTAGCAAAACTTCCAAGGTAAAACAACATGAAGAAATGCTACACGAACCTGATAAACCTTGATCAGCATTTAACTTATGAACACTGTTTCAAAATAAAAAATAAATAATAAGTAGAAGCAGAGAAACTAAATGATTAAATAAAAATCATATTACTTACATTTATCTAATAACCAGTTGATACATGATATTCCACATCATTACAGATGTTCTCTACATGTTTCATATCAGAACTAGCAAGTTATGATCCTCTGAGAAACACAAGACTAAAACACATGAAGAAAAACATTGTCAGCTAACTACCAGATGAACTGGTAAACAATAAATTTACCAGGATTATTTCAGGCACTGATAGAAGCTGGCAACGCTACAGTATGTCTTTAAGTGCTCTGTCTGATTTTAACTGAACACTGTAGCCCTCTCAAAAACATTCACACCAGAGATGTCAAACAGTATTTCCTTTGCCATGCAATGCAGATGCAATGCATCCTGGGAAACATATTTTTCTGATATTTAAAAATACTAATAGAAATATGGATTGTTGAAGGACATCCCATTATGTCAGGGCTGCCCAACCCTGTTCCTGGAGATCTATCGTCTAGTAGGTTTCTCCATCTCTAAAAAAATGTACCCGATTCTGAAAAATTTGCTGGATGAAAAGAGACATAACATTGGGCTGGAGAGAGAACCTGCATGACGATCGGGCAGCCCTATATTAGACTACTTCTGAAATTTATTCAGACCACCAGGAATGTTTGTTGAAAAAACTAATTAAATGGTTTAGGTAACCATACAATTTTCACAATTATAAAAGTGAAGTGATAAAAAAGCTGCTTTCATTGGAATTCGATTAAAATGTCAGAACCTAAATAGAAGAAAAAAATTCAGAATTGACCCAAAAAACAAACTGTCTCACACCAAAACCTGCCATCTGCACTTGATACAATATAATGCATTGGATGACATAATTCCAAAGTAAAAGTTTAAAAAATGTTAAACGAGGCAATGGGCTGTTGTGCTAAGGCTAGGTTTAGACTGGTTCTCCTAGCATTGTTGACTGTCTGCTAATGCTAGGTACAGACTGGTCTCCTAGCATCATTAACAGTCTGCTACCGCTAGATCTAGACTAGTCTCCTAGGATGGTTGACTCTCTGCTAACGCTAGGTATAGATTGGTCTCCTAGCATTGTAGACTGTGTGCTAATGCTAGGTTTAGAATGGTCACCTAGCATCGTTGACTCTATGCCACCGCTAGGTATAGATTGGTCTCCTAGCATTGTAGACTGTCTGCTAACACTAGGTATAGAATGGTCTCCTAGTACCGTTGACAGTCTGCTAACGCTAGGTTTAGACTGGTCTCCTAGCATTGTAGACTGTGTGCTAATGCTAGGTTTAGAATGGTCACCTAGCATCGTTGACTCTATGCCACCGCTAGGTATAGATTGGTCTCCTAGTATTGTAGACTGTCTGCTAACACTAGGTATAGACTGGTCTCCTAGTACCATTGACAGTCTGCTAACGCTAGGTTTAGACTGGTCTCCTAGCATTGTAGACTGTGTGCTAATGCTAGGTTTAGAATGGTCACCTAGCATCGTTGACTCTATGCTACCGCTAGGTATAGATTGGTCTCCTAGCATTGTAGACTGTCTGCTAACACTAGGTATAGACTGGTCTCCTAGTACCGTTGACAGTCTGCTAACGCTAGGTTTAGACTGGTCTCCTAGCATTGTAGACTGTCTGCTAACACTAGGTGTAGACTGGTCTCCTAGTACCGTTGACAGTCTGCTAACGCTAGGTTTAGACTGGTCTCCTAGCATTGTAGACTATCTCTCCTCAGTGTCAGGCATGGTGGTCTCTGCTTGTGGCATTTCCTCAGACGGGGTGTCCATATCCAGAACGGGGTTGACGAAGCACTCGTATTCAGAGTCCTCTGCATTCTCCTCGACGTTATCGTCGGCATGTGCACTCACAAAGTCGTTCTCCCACTCCAGGGCGTTGGAGTCCTCCGAGGCGGAGGCCAGACCGCTAGTCGGCTGCTTCTCGTTGGGCCGGAGTGCAGCCCGGAGTATGTCCTCCTCTGTTTTGGACCTCTCCCATGGCAGAACCACCCGGTTCATTCCTGAACACAATGACACATAAAAATTAACCTCATAAGGCCACTCAAATCTGTGACTGCGAGAGTTAAGTAGCATCATCGACTGGTAGTTGTTATACAAAACTATCAAATAATCAATAATTAAAATCAAACCATTAAAAAGAAGAAAAGGTAAAGGCATATCCACAAAACCAGACAACACACCCACAGGGGAAGACACGCCCTCACCTTCCTCATCGTCCCACTCCAGGTCCAGCGAGGTTCCGTCATCGTTGGTGGAGCGGGTCTTGGTGTTAAAGTCCCAGCTGCTCTCCGTGTTCGGCGTGATCACGTTGGTGTCAGAGGGCAGCCCTGCTTACACACACAAATCACATGTACGCTCAAGAGGAGGACCTTTCAGGTTTCAGGAACAATATCAAACACAGACTATGTCGGTAATGAAAAACTATTGTCCTGAAGAAGTAGACCTACTGCTGCTCCTGAAGGCTTCCGAAGTGGCTTTCACATTCTGTAGGTAGGTGTCAAAGTCATCGCCTGAGCCTTTCCTAGAACTGAATCCAACCAAAAGGACCAGTAAACTTAATATGCAATAATATGCATAGCCATTTTCATTTGTTTTATTTACTTACTTTTTGGGGTGGGCTACGCCACCTTTGACCTCTGCCTTGCCTTTTCCTCGTTGTGGAAGCTGTTGCTTTGATAGAATTTGATAGAAAAATAAGGATACCTCAGCAAAACACTTGGTAGACACTTGGAAGGTTTGTTAGTAAAATGTTGCCATTACTATGGTAAAAGGTATTAAGGTGACAGACAAGCATGCTTGTAAATTAAATTCAATTAAAGGACATTTTTTACCAAATAAAATGGTTGATGTAAACGGTTATGATAGAGGTGTTTAAATATTTTTCACAATTCCACTTGATTTGCTGTTGTTGCATGCTCTTTGGGGTTCAAGGCCGGTCTATAAATAGGCACTGACATCTGGTGATGCAAAAAGGGCTTCATAAAATAAATGTCATGATTGACTTGCGAGCAAATACAGGTTCTATTCTGCCATTCTGGAAACAAAAGTATAATGAAGTCAACCAAAATAGAAGACATAACTGCAGTGTACAATACCTAAAGACATGCAAAATTAGTGCTTATTATAATGTACTTATTAATTGGCAAAATAAAATTAAAGCCGGTGGAATGAAAAGTTTGAAAAGCACAGCATCAAAAAAACAACTACGATGGAATGGAAACAGAAATATAATTTGTGATTAGGAAATGTGTTTATAAATGCCTCAATTAGATTAAAACCCCAAACAAAGACTCAAGTTAAGTTTTACATAAAGGGACACTTGCCAGGAGTATGATTTACTGCTTCACATTGAGAAACATACCATAGGCTAAGCATATTTAAACTGACCAAGGATCGACACACTAGTGTACTTGCCAGTATGTATTTAAAGGGGTTGTCAAGAGAAGTGAGGGCAGAGCCAAGAAAGTAAAGGTGGGTGAGGCGCAGTAAGGTAGTGAAGCAATGACAGGCGCACTCAAAAATGGCCGCCTCACCTCCTTAATCTTTAGTTTGCGTGCCAGCCTGGCGGCCTCGCGCTGGGCAGCATTTCTAGCCTCCTCTTCTAGCCTTAACTTCTCTTCTTGTGCTAACAACTAAGCAGAAATGACAAAACATAAACACAAATTTGACAACAGAAAAACAAAATTGCAAAACAATACTGTAAAGCAAATAATGAAAACTTAAAATTGGACTAAATGAAAATATAACGCTGCTACATTATGTGCACTTCGGCTGAGAATGGAGTCCTTTTAAATAGCCTAATAGTTAATTTATATAAAAAAATAAAGGTTCGACAATAACTTGGGAGTGTAATAATTATTGTAAAAAGGACTATATAAGCAAACTTAAAAAGCTACAACACCAGCTACAATTCAATTAATTTACCAATCATTCCCACTAAAGCAACAACAGTCCAAAACCACGTGTACAGCCAGCAACCAAAAACTATCGACAGCATCTTCAAATACCATGACAAAGTGATTTGTTTGTTCAAGCCTACCTCCGCTTGCAGCTTCTGATCTATCAGGTTCTGCTCATGTGAAATAGCAGCATAGCGGTGCTCTTTGAGGTGGAACATCTCTTCTTCACTGATTGGCCTGATATTAAAAGTAAACATAATATTACCAGAAGCATATCTTAGCTTCCAAAACTCTGTTTAACTTAGTTCTTCGGAAATGCTTGTTTGTCCTCTGAAACAAAGTTTAAAACAACATACCTGGGGCGGCTGTGCAGGCTCTCTGCCTGAAATTAAAACACATTTAATATTTGAAGTATGCAGAAAGAAATGCAATATTTTTGTTTTTGTGGGTCTTAAGACAATATCAAACAAATGTTGCGTACGTGTTCAGACACTAACCTCATCACTCTCAACAAGGTTTTCAAACTGTGAAAACACATATGTGCAATGTAAGCAGGCCTAATAATAACACTTCATAAAAAATAATACATTAACCAAGTGACATGAGACCATCTTTTAGAAAAAGAGCCATACCTCTATAGTGTAATGTTCTCCTGTAGTACTGCTTCTAAAATACTTTGATCTGCATGAATGGAAATTAGACAAAATCGACAACCATTTAGAAGGCTTTCCGTCACTGTGACTACAATTGAGAGGCAACTACCTGTATTCTATTTTCTTTTTAGTAGAAGAGATAAAGCCTCATGCCAAAACCAACTGTGCAGGCCCAACTGATAATAGCATTAAGCCTTGAGTGAATAGGATACAGATTTGGGAATTGTTGTAGATCAGGGTTCACTCTGTTCTCCTTTAAACAATAATATTGTAGTCAATCAGGCACTTATGCTTAAAAACCCAATGTCATTAGCATAACAGTAAAGCAGCACAAACATTTATAATGTCCCCTGTTTTCTACAAGGTATTTTGTCATGATTAGCTAAGCAACTGTGTGACAAACAATGCGTGACTACTTGAAGGAAATAGAATAACAGATGTGTTATTCATTCTCCCTGTAAAAACTGTACTTTGCAGGCTAAGATTTGAATACAGATGTCATATTCATTGAGCCATGTGATTAATATTTCCTTCCTTCAATCATATCAAAGTATGTCTGGTAAACAGTGTGCGGAGAAAACAGATGGTAAGAACCCTTGTATTTATGTGACTGGTATCGTTGCCACCTTGGGGACGGTCGTGTCCATTTTTAAGCAGTTGGGCTCCAAATCAGTTACTGAGGTTGGTGAGGGTTATCAATCAAAGTACATCGGTCCTGGATCAGCAGAACATGTACAAATATTGATCCATAGTCCAAAGTATTTGCATAATAGCACAAAGTTTTTTAAAGCTCTAAAGGTGTGAACGTTGATTGGTACATTAAAATGGTGGAATCCCTCAATAGTAATGTATATACCAGAACGAGTAATTATTTGCATTATTCTTACAACGGTAAGCATGGAGGTTGTAAACTACCATAATGATCAGGAAATTAATCTGTTGGTGATGAGTTTAGAAACGAAAAGGGCGTCGAAGCATGGTTAAATATGAGGACGAGACTATTCGACCTCGGTAATGCAGGAAGCTGGATACAATGTGTCATCCTCTGTCTACACAATGCACCTTTTATCTCTAGTTTAAAGCTCAAATATTCATGCCTCCAAAAAAAGTTGTATGTTTGCATGGCAAAATAAATGCACATGAAGGGGCAGGGTGGGGAATGTTTAAGTTTGCTTATATGGGAAAATAGAATGCAGACTTCTGATGCATACCTAGGAAGGTACAGTTTTTTGGTGATGCAACTCGTAAAAATCCTTGCGCACCATGAAGCCGTTAGCATGTTACGTTAGATTTTAGTTTGCTGGCCAACGTTGATTTAAAGTTTAATGGGCGTAGCTACAGTAATATCACTTACCCGCCTCCTCGTTGTATCCTGCTCGCTTCTCTTCGGAAGATCCCACAACAATAAGTCCAACAGTTCCCCATCGCATTATGTCCTAATGTCTGCTCTCTTTAATGGGTTGGGTGATGATATCTGAATATTCTGATGTAGCCAACTTGTGCTTCATTAACAAAGGTTACTAAGGTTAGCTAGTGTGACATGACAGCCAAAGCACGACAGAATAGGTTAACTGCGCCATACAAAGTCGTTATTTTTCAAATAAATGTAATATTTCTATGTACAGAATCTTGTTGATCAATAAACGGCTGTGGTTCTAAGTCTCAATTAACAACCGAGCTTGAACAAGATCTCTGGATTGAATTCAACACTTCCTGTTCCTTGTTCTAGACACACGTGATTGGTGTTTAGCTACGGAATGTAACGTGGACAAAAATTCTCCATACATGAGTCTCGCGTAGAGAAAAGATATTAGGGAGAGTTTAATTTTTATTGGGTGAGGGATGAAGTTATGGTAACCTTAAAGAGGAACAAAGAAGAAATTCTATAATTTGTCTATGTTGCAAAATTATAATATAATTATATATAATAATTAATCTCACTCAGGGAGAACAGATTTAAATGAGGTCCTTCCTGTAATCAGGCCTGGCAAGACCATTTTACTTTTTTGTTGCATGTGCTGTTTAGCATTGAAACTTTGTTGAAATATATTTCCAGATACTGTTTTAGCTCTCTTTCAAAACTTTTCACTGAGGCAGCTTTCATTTTTGTACCAGACAGTTGGTTCCATGGATTCACTACACGAATACAGAAACTGTTGACTCTAAGATTAAGTCTGCAGTGCTGTTTACTCATCTTAAAGTTGTGTCCCCTTCTGTTTTGAGATTTAGCTCTTTACACTGTGTTTGTGCGGACTACATCTACGCCATGTATGATCTTGTACAGTTGGATCATATCAGCTCGCTCCCACCTACAGTATACAGTAGCGTTGCCATTTTACACTACAATATATACTGATAGCTTTCAGCAACATTTTCCAAATCCGCTTGAGCTAATTTCCATACTGTTTGTCTTTACACTCTGTTATTCACTGTTCCTCGGGAGGGGATGTCAAACCCACTGACCAAGAACCCTGTGGTCAGCAAAAGAGGTATGGGGTTGTACGTGCCAGCAAGGACACAGAAACCAAAGTACCGTCTCACAAAGGGCTTTTATTGAGCTATGGTAAATTATAGTAGGGAGATGAGGAGAACTGGTAATACCAAAGCAAATAACAAAATTCCCCCACCCCCTTTCCTGTCTTATCTCCCACAAAATAAACTAAGCTGTCACACGATCAAGGTGCCCTACCCAAACTTACAGTAGGCGGCCCAACCAGGTATAACTAGTGTGCCTAGACAGGTGCGTTATCCTACGTGCAAAAATGTAGACTCTGGAGCGGCTGTAAGCTACTCCTCTCTCCCTGTGAAAAGAAAGGAAACAAGGAATTAATGTCACAGAATACAAAGACAACAACACCCGGACTAAATACAATAACACACTTCCACACTAAATAGGCCTATCACTCATTCTAATTCACAAAACACAGCTCTCACTCCAAGTCAACACACCAACACAAATTTACAAGCTCTCACTCAAAACAACTGAACACCAGTGTTGGGCAAGCTACTTGTAAAATGTAGTGAGCTAAGCTACTAGTTATTCTACACCAAAAGAAGCTTCACTACACTGAAGCTCCCCTTAGGAAAATGTAGCAAGCTAAGCTTCAAAAAATTGGCAAAAGTAGCTTACTACATGTAAGCTACTTTTTTAGATTGAACCGACTTCATTCAAAGTCAATGCTATCTTTTAAAATAATATTTAATGAATCCTTTTGTTCTACTGCTTAATTCTATCTCTATCTCATGATGGCATCATATTGTTTTCTATAATATAGCTGAATTAAATGTTTCAAGCACACATGAAAACAAATG
>JACXGM010007173.1:0-31203 GCA_016801145.1 Umbra pygmaea | reverse complement strand
GTAAACTTGCAGGTAACTGATTATTGCCCTTGGGTGGTATAATTTTAATTGCTGCCACACAGGGAAATTCATTTAATTACTTTAAAAAACGTATACGCAACGCAACCTGCATTAGTTTAATCGATAACAATTGAACTTGATCGACGAAATTCTTAATGATCAATTGTCGATCGTCGATTAATCATGCCCATCCCTAGTTCTAACTAAAACTGGACACATTCGATTAGCATGAAAATATATCCCATAGAACGGTCTACTTGGTACTCATGTGTTATTATCCCCTAGGTTCATTTTGCACCGGAATTGTCCTTTAAGAGAATCCAGGTAATGACGAATTCACGCTTGACAGCGTCAAAGCATCATATCTCCTGTACCATACAAGCTAGAAACTAATGGTACCGTTGGAAACTGAGTTCTACTGTGAAGAATGAGGGGTGATTCGTCCATATGGGTTAATCAGAGCCAGAGTTATCGAATCTCAGATTTGAGTACCTCTCACTGACTCTATTTTAATGTGACATTTTTACTGACTCTAAGTGAAAATTACAAAATATATTTCTGGAATGAGGTAAGACATCACCCTGCAGCAAATTATGTTATTTTGAGGGGTGGCTGAGTTTCAAATCTATCCTGCACTCAAACGTATCCTAATGAACAAAGATTTAGGTTAAAACTAATTGCTAATTTTAACATGGCATGTTTCACTTGACAGCATCCGAGCTGTGCAAGTTGGACCCAAAAAGCTTACAGAGTTAAACGAATGTCCCTGCTAGGCTACCTAGTACCGGTTTAAACTTGGCTACCAGGCTTTTTAATCAGTCTGTTGCACTGGTGTGTTATAAGTGCTTTTTAAAGTAAAGTCCCGTTCTTATTAAAGAGACAGTTTACAATTTTCCCAAATATACATCTCAATTGATAAACACGGTTCTTTACAGTAAATCAGGATTGTATAACATTATATTAAATTATCCTTTCCTTCAAACAATTTACTTTGCCGACTGGCTGGCCAAACTGTTTTAGGTTCCTTTCCTACCTTTGAAAATGAATCAAATACACTTACTATTTGTTTAAGATTTGAGATTTTTTTTACAGTGCTGAATGTAATGTCAGATGTCTGCTGTGGAGTAGCTGTGTTATAATGTCTATTTTATTCCTCTTATCATGTAAATGTTTTTCTCAAACATTTGCACTTTCTTTGGTAGTGAGTTTAGGTTGAAATGTGTTCTGCCACTTGTGTATTTGTGTGTGAGGGGGGGTGGAGATTACATTTTCTATATCCTATTTTTTATAGCTATAGTATGCGGCCCTTCATTTGGTCTCAGAAACTGTCCCTCAAGCAAAGATGATTGGCCACCCCTGCTCTAAACCATCGATACTAAATCTTTACCCTAAGATGGCTGGTTTTCTGTTTTATTAATTGCACCCAACTGGTGTACCAGGTCTAAAAAAGTCCCAGATTAGAGGGTTGTAATGGGCTTGGAGGGCCAGTATGAGGGCTCCCTGAGCTCTGGAGATTCTTTTAGCATGTATCAGACTGTATGAGGAAGACAGGGCTAAGACACGTCTATAGCACAGTAGCCCAGAAGACAACACAGGATGTTGTTCTATGTGGGAGTGGAAGGAGAATTTGGTGAGAAGATTCAAGTTCAATTACTGTGGCATTACCATCTTAGACTTTTTAGAGACCTTCTCATGCGGTAAATTGGTAAATGGACTGCATTTATATAGCGTTTTATTCTAACCAATGGCCACTCAAAGCGCTTTACAGTGTCTCAAATTCACCCGTTCATTCAGACATTCATACACCGACAGCGGTGTCAGCCATGCAAGGTGCCATTCAGCTAATCTGGAGCTGCTGGAGTAAGGTGTCTTGCTCATGGACACCTCGACACTTGGTCAGGAGGACCCGGGGATCGAACCGCCAACCCTCCGGTTGCTAGACAACCTACTTGACCCACTGCCGCCCACTGATTGTGTCACCTAATCATCTCTACAATGTTTGTATGCAGTTCTCTTCCATAGATGTCTCTCCAGGTTTTTTAATTATACACCAAATGTCATTCAACAAAAAGGTAGACAAGAACTTGGCAAGTTCAAGCAACAAAGTGTTTGTGTTGTTGTCAAAGCATCATTTTTCTTCACAGTTTCAGCCTTCCTCACACCTTCGCCTCGTCCTCAAACTCCAGCGGGCACCTCCGCCTTGGCAATGTAAATGCTTCAGTCACTTCCAACCCAAACAACACCACAGCTCCTAATAGCAGCACTGGAAATGGTGTGACGCTATGCCCCCCACCGTCTTCCTTCCACACCTCCCTCTCTCATTCCCCGCTCCATCCGTCCCATCAAAGCTTGTTAGACTAAGCTGTAGTGACATGAGATTCTCAGAGCAGGTCCATCTATGGAATAACACTAGTCACGCAAGCACACACACACATTGGTGTTACACACACAGTGTTGATCTGGCTGGTAAGCTGTCTTTCTGTCCCTGGTAGGACCAATAAGCAGCAGGGCCGCTGGGGAACCATAATAAACACGCTGGTACTACAGAGAATCCTGTGTCCCTCCGGCTGCAGTGATGAGTCCTCTGTACTCTTTGATCTCGTCAACACCTTGTGCCCAGAGGATAAGAGCAATGTGTGTGTGGAGATGTAGTGGACTAAATGTGTGTTAGTGCAGGAGTGTCAGTGTGAGTGTTTCGGTGTGGTGCGTGTGTTCCCACTCACCCGCAGAAGAGTGGACAGTTGCGGAAGGCTAAATCGCTAAAGGTCCTGGAGAAAATTGGCTGTCTGGTTTCCACTCTGACTAATTAACCACGACTGTGCAAAACAGAAGGTGGGAGGCTAATGTACCTACAGGACAGCCAACCTCGCAGAACAGTACAGCAGAAGATCTGTTCACAGAGAGGGAGGATAACTACAACACAGACTGGTCATCAAATAGAGTGGCTACAACTGAAACAACATGATTCAGCCAATCAGAGGTCACAATGTCCACACTCTCTTTGAGTGGTTGTCTACTGAGTGTAACCTCTGAAACACACAAGTAACAAGTGTAATTTGGTCAGTTTACTTATGCTTCCAAATACTATACACATTGGCATTGAAGAACATAAAACAACAGAATTCAAAGCTAAACGCTTCTAATATTTCTCATTGGTTGTGTTCCATCTCCATTTCGAAGCAACGCTGTACCCCAATCGTGATTTTACCAAATAATCAGTAATGAAATAAAGACTGCCTACGGTAGATTGATTGAGACAGAGAAAGAAAGAAAATGTTTTACCCTCAGGTCTGGAGAAAAAATGGACATTGGGTATGGAAAAGAATACATGACAAGAAAGGGAATACAGGAATATTGCCAATGTTTGCAAAAGGAAAATATCAAAAACATCCCAAAACGATTTCTTTAACTCATGTTGAGGTTTCTGTGATAACCCTCTTGAATGAGACATGGTTTTCTCCTGTATCCCGTCTGCTGAATTCATTGGAGGGTGCTGGAAAACCTGCCATAATCGCCCACAAGCTGGAACCACACATCACCATGAACTGAACGAATTAAGCAGATAGTCATAACAGGCAATAACGGACAAACTGCATGTTTAACCCCCACCATTCCTACACAACATCCTAATTTAAATTCAACATTCAGTGTAGCCAAAAACAGGTTGGCTCTTAATAAGGTAGCATCTTAACCAGAATTGTATCAAGTCTGCGGTCACCGGTGTGGACTACGGTGGAATAGACCTGTTTCTGTTTTTAACTTAACCCAATAATAGGGACAAAAATATCACAACACTGTGGTCAAGTCAGAGAAATTATAGTAATGGAGAATTCTTTTTTTACTGTCACCAAATTAAAAAAGACAATTTTGTGGCTTAACTCTTAATGGTTACAGTTAGGCTTAAAGTTATGAACACTACCCATATAATTAACATGATATACAGTATGCAACACAAATACCGGTAAAGCCTGCGTCTTAACATTTGTGTCTCTCAGCACATGCATTCAGACAAGCTCACGTGCACACACAGCCAAACAGGCAACCGTCTGAGTGTATAATAATACACTGATAAGGAGGGTACTCACACGCCCCCTCTTTCTGCCTCTGAACAGAGTCATTTCTCTGCTTGACTCACGACACGCCGGACTGACCCGTCTGTCAAAGCAGCCGATGCCACGACAACAGAGCCGTCCGGCCTCCGTGGTGTTAGGGACAACAACTCCGGCCTTTGAGTGCGCCTCGGTGTCAAACCTGCGCCTCACTTAGCCACAACTGCACTGGGGGAAAACATCCCGGCCGGTCTCTTTCGAATTCATTAGGGTCCGCTCCTTTGGAAAACACATTACGTCTCCAGAGTCTTGGCCAGACAGAGAGATCTATTGCCTGCCCTTAGTCACTGATTGTGCTGTTGTTGATGGTTCGAAATGGTTGGGGGGGTGGCTCACCGATGGAAACCATCCAGATGGAGTAGTAGTGATATTTTATGCAAACATTTATGCAGCTTGCTGGGACACTCCTGCACATATCAATGGAGTTTGCAATGGCGTCCAGGCTCAGTAAGAGAGGACGGTGGGAGAAAACTGGCCTGGGAATAGAGATCTTAGAATACTATATTACCACTCTACTTAGGTTCCAATAGGCTATGTAGTGTTTCCTGTGATTCTATATTTTCAAATTGGTACTGTCAATGTGTTGTGATTTGTTTATTCCAAAATATATTCCCCAGTAATTTGGATAGAGGAGGTCGAAGAGCAAATATGTTTTCATCAATTATACAACGCAAGTGTTTAAAACTAACTAATGCTATGAACGAGTTATGACAGAAGGGGTTTGGTGCAGCCAACTAAGTGCGTTTTATTCAACCCAACAAGATATAATCCACATAATATTCCTGTATATAACTGTATGTCATTAACAGGGCGACAGACGGTACCTTCAGTGGGGTTGACGGCTGCAGGTAAACTGTCCCATGGGAGTGTCGACAAGGGGCAAGGGTGAGGGGAGAAGACCGCCGTGATACCGTTCTCCTGCAGGAAGACACATCGTCAATGTTACTATAGAAACATGTCTCCGGGAGCCTTCAGGGGTTTTAACCAACAGTAATGAAACGCTTTACACAGAGTAGGCAAGGCTCCTTGAACCTGGCTGCTGTTAACCTTGTTCCACTCAGAGACACCGCACAAGGACAAGAACTCTTTTTTATCCTCTCCTCTCGCTCTCTCCCTTAAGAGAACAAACACAGAATGAGGTTGTCCGTCCTTGAAACCCAGTATATAAGGCTCATCTGTAGAGGGACGTCGGAGGTAAAGAAGTAAAGAAGCAAGGTATTATAGGAAATTCAACTAACTGTCACTGCACTGGCCTTTGGATACTGGATGAAAATGTTCTAAATTACATTTACTTCACAGATCATTTTCCACCTCAAATGATATAAAAATAAGTTAAGAGAAAACAAGAGGTAGCTAGTGTTATGAAAAAAGTAGTCTACTGGCATGCCCTCGTTCTTGAGGCGTAAAAAGGCAGTGCGCCAAAACCTTCCACAGAAGTTTTTCAGAGGAAAAATCTTTAACTACTTTAGAAGTATGATGGTGAAAAGCCTGTCAGTTTTTCTGTTGTTGTTGTGGATGTAACAAAAACAAAATGGCCTCTTTTGAAATGGCTCCAAGCATGTGCTGTGTTCTGTGGCAGGAAGTAGGTAGTAGGAACACTGCAGAGATGCTTTTGGAACCTGTCACTCTAATTTCCCAGTGCACCTGGCAAGAAACATCCGGAAGCCTGGCAGGCAAACAGAGAGCTGAGAGAAACAGACTATGACTGACAGATATCAGTGATATCACACAGTGTGTGTGTGTGTGTGTGTGTGTGTTTGTGGGGACGATCTAGCTCCTATTCTCTGCTGCACAATAGAGGAGGTGATTCAGAGTGTTTGTGAGGTGGAGATATGAGCTGTGACCTGGCTTCGGTTAGCAGCGGTGAATAATAGTAATGTCAGCCCGCTGGGTCCCTCTCTCTTCTGTCTCACTCTCTCCATTTCTTTTTTATTCCCCCTGTATCCCCCAGGCCCCCACACTGTAACGAGGCCCAGACGTGACAACAGCTGCCCTGCAGCCTAGCTGGGAATGATGACATGCGTGTGCACATGCAGGCGGACACACAAAACAGTAAGGCGAGGGACAGAGGGGTCGCAGCATGTTCCAAATGCACCTGTGTCTACTCTGTAATCGACTTGGGTTGAATATCACTTTCTAAGTGGGCAACTTGTTATCAACGTTTACGACTTGTGCCCGATGCACTTCCTGTCATAGTTGTATGTCAGCAGACGGCAGGAAGTCTCAGATTTATGCCTGGGACCAGCCGTGCCAGAGAAGGGCTGAGGAGGCGCTTTTCCGCCTTGACAGCTGTGTCAGTTAATCTCCTACTGAAGCAGCTCTTCAAAAAAAGTGTTCCTGCTGGAGCATTTGGAGTCCAACTTAACAGCGCTAGCTATTAAATCTTAAGGGGCCATACACTGAGCGCTAACACCGCTAACAGTGCTAGTTTCATCCTGAGGGGCCGTAAACCGAGCGCTAACCCCACTAACAGTGCTAACTATTACATCTTCAGGAGGCGTAAACTGAGTGGTATCCTTGCTAACAGCACTAGTTATTATATTCCGGGGCACCGTACCAAGGACTTAGCGTAAGAAGCATGACAAAAATGACAAAGTGATGGTTCACGGTACTGCGAAAGAAAGTACATTTTCTAAATTCCCAAACAGACAAGTTTGCTACAGTATTTCTGGTGTGCAAAATATCTCCTTTAAATGTTTCTACGAATTCTCTTTTTGGATATTTCTTTTCACATAAAATGTTGTTGTATACAAGCTCATTGGTTCAAGCTGGCTCGACTTTTGGTCTCCTGAGCAGAAACTCAATACAGAACAAGCTGTCGCATGAATCGGCTTTGGCAACAGATTATGTTGAAAACACTAGACGGCCATCTGGGACACTGTATCAAGTTAATTTTTACATCAATGGGCCGTAAACTGAGTGCTATACGAGATAAAAGTGATAACTTTTACATTGAGGGGACAGACACTGAGTGCTAACCATGGTAACAATGCAAGCTATTAGACCCAGAAGGGCTGCACAATGAGTGCTAAATGGGCTAACGGTGCAAGCTATTACAACCTTATGGGCGGTACTCTGAGCAGGCACTCATTATGCATGAGGGTTTACACTGCTCACACTGCTCTGTTTTGGAGCAATCACTACACCCACCTTCGTCTGCCTGTAAATTACTGGGTTTTGCATTGTGTTTACAACAGAAAAAATAAAATCATTAAATTTAAAAACTCTATATTACCCTCTATAACTCTTTAATTATACATACACCTTTCTTAGCTCTACTTCAAAAGTAGCTATTGACAATTAGGACTTGATAGAATAATTCCTGCCTTTTGAGGCTAATGTTTTCAACATAAAAATGGCAAATAAAAATATAAAGGAGACCAGAAAAACCTCAATGTTACAGCTCAGGGACGACGCAGGAAGAGTTAGTGTCAGAAAGGGGCAGTTCTGTGTGTGTGTTTATGTGCTGCAATGTGCTTTCAGAATTCAAGAGTGTTTGTTTGTGTGTGTCGACAGATATTCAGGGGCGAGGAAGGCGCCACTGCTGCCAGAGAATGAGTGCCTTTTCCACAGCTGACAGCTTTACTTAAACCTTCAACATGTCACCTCAACTCTGCCTCAACACAACATTGCTAATCCCCCCAAAACAGACGGCGTAGTGAAGACGAAGACAGACAGAGTGAAAGTCAAAAAGAACGAGCAGAAAAGGGAGAGAGAAATTGGGAGAGAGAGAGAAGAGAATATTCAATTACTTTTAGTTTAGTCATAGTGGGCCTGGGGCCTCCAACAAAGTGCTCCTCCTTATTCGTCCCCAGGCTTTCCTGATCCGCTTGCCTGTGCTGAGGGGCCTCGGCTGGGCTTGAGAGGCCGGCGGGATGGGCCTGGATGCCGGCGAAGACCATTCCGCAGGCCTGTGCCGCCCTAGTGACCCCGGGGACGTCCTGGACCCGGCGGTACCAGCGCAACAGGAGAGGCAGCTGGGAGAGCGCGGCGTTGGAGGCGTGGCTTTGGAGGGAGTTCTGTGACACAGAGGGGAAAGAAGAGAGAACATAAGCCTGGAGCCAGCTAAGTGACTCATCAGGAGTGTCATCTGCAATGAACCGAGAGCCCAGGTTCCACTCATCGTCAGCCGGGAAGGAAAGAAGGAAGGAGGGAGTGAGGGAATAAAAAGAGACAGGTGTAGAAGAAGGGCGTGATGAAGAGAAACAGAGAGAGAAACAGAAGGAGAGATGGGGCTGACTGTAGAGAAAGCTCTGGGAGCTCCAGGCATCCAGCGGTGGTGACAGAGGAGACAGGCCAAGCTGAGTGTGAAACTGGAAACCACTGGAGCACAGCTGACCCACATGAGCCTCTGTGTGAGAAGCTCCGTTCATTCCAATCCCAGGCTGGAGCTCTGGGGACAGGGGAGGGCCGTCACAGAGAGGCTTCTTGACCACGCAGTTCAGAGGCGTAGCGGATCAATAACGTATCTGGAAAACCCACCACCAAAACATCCCTATGGTAACATATTACTGATCTATAACCAAATATTTCCCAGGAGAATTCAACTAGGGTCAAAGAGTCCAGATCACGGTTGCAGGCATGAAATTCCATCTACTACCCGAATGGAAACAACTTTTTCCCCAAACTAACTTGAACAACCCTTGAATATTCACAATCCCATCCTTTCAGTTTCACAGCCTAATTAAATCTGCCTTATATGACAACGACATTGAATGTATTTCAACCTGCTGCATTTCAATGGACTCATAATTTATTATTGTAGTCTAATCACCAGGTGGACCACCTTTGAGAACAGAACCTGAGCCAAAGCTTGCATTTACACATACACATCCATACACCTCTGTGCACACATCCATACACCTCTGTGCACACGTACACACTCTTTGGATGGCAGTGTTCTGCCTAGCCTCAAAAGTACAAAGCCTTTGTGGGTGAGCATGTACCACCTGACGAGACATTCAGCAGAGCAGATCGTCGTGCATTAGTGGCTCATGCAGGGAGGCATGCGGAACACAGCACGGTCGCCACGGCAACAGGTGTAAATATCTCAATCCGGGAGTGAGGGGGATTGACAGGGGGAAAGCTGAGCTAATACGCTCCAGTTAAAAGATGTCACACACACATTCGGCACTTCGCCTTCTCTAAACACCACAGAGAAGACAAACCGCGTGGGCAAAGGATCTTAGAAACTGTTCCATAAACACCGTTATAGGGCTAGTTTTACTTCAGACCTGTAGGATGGTGACAAAAAAATATAAATCAAGTGCTTGAAGCGAGAACTCTCTAGCGTGAGAACTCGCTTGTCATGCAAGGAGAGTGATAAAGCTAGTGAGATTGCACAAACCGATTAGTGCCTCATTTGAACACATTTACATTTTAATCATTTAACTGACGCTCTTATCCAGAGTGACTTACAGTAAGTACAGGGACATCCCCCACGAGCAACTTCAGATAAACTGCCTTGCTCAAGGACACAACGACATTTGTCGGTCACAAAATCGAACTGACAACCTTCCGACTACAAGTCTGACTCCCTAACCACTTAGCCATCTGACGCCCTGGACCATAACTTCTCCTCCTACATCCCGAACGGTCTGACAGGATGGCGGGTCTTACCAGGTGCTGATGGATACAGGGTAGCAGCACTACGTCCGTCAGGGTGAAGTACAACCCCTCTGCAAACACACGCTCCAGTGGAGGCAGCTCACTGGTCTTCACTCTCCTGATGTCAGAGCTCTCCCTGGTGGTCGTAGGCGGAACTGCGGCAGAATCCATAGAGAGCTTGGCCAGGGCAGCTCTGAGTTCCAGCCCACCGTCGGACTGCGATCCCTGGACTCGGGACTCATCTAACACTGGGTCATCCTGGGGACCCTTGGAGGCCGTCTTCTGTTTGCTGTTGTTCTTCTGCAGCTGGAGCTTCTGCCGTCGGATCTTGTCATCATTGTGGACCCTGACGGGTTCACCCAGCCTCTTTTCGAGATCAAGCAGGGCGGGGGGCAGTTGAAGGGCAGGGTTGGCCGGCTGTTTGAGGTGGGCCTCTACGGCAGAGGGGATGCTGAGTTCACACAACCGAGTCCACTGGCTCACCTGGTAAGCAGGGAGAAGGTCTGATGTTATGCATTGAAGTGTGTAGTGTAGTCTCATTCATCTCACCTATTTAATGTCCCATGAAAAATAAAGTTTGGAATAGCTGCTATAGATGTTTGAGAACCTGTCTCAAAACACGCAGTATCTCCACAAATACGCCCATGTGTTATTATACTTGGTTGCAGTTAATAAGCATTATTTCTCAGATTATAAATATGTTATTTAAAATAATGTTGCAGGAATGATAATCATTTTAGTTAAAAAAAAAACAGAACATCTGAACTGGTGGGTGCTTGAGATGCTCAACTTAAACGGAATGACCCTTTATCAGGGATCTCCAACACTGGTCCTGGAGAGCTACTGTCCTGGAGAGCTACTGTCCTGGAGAGCTACTGTCCTGGAGAGCTACTGTCCTGGAGAGCTACTGTCCTGGAGAGCTACTGTCCTGGAGAGCTACTGTCCTGGAGAGCTACTGTCCTGATTATTTTAACTCTTACTCAGCACACCTGATTCTAATCATTAATTGTTTGATAAGCTGAAAGAGGCTACATTATTTGCAGTTGAAGTGAAAACACAGAATGGAAACACTCTAGAACCAGGTTTGGAGACACCTGCCCTATATTAATGGCGAAGTAGTTGGCCATACCTCAGCGCAGGCTTTCAGACAGGTCTTCTTGAAGCCCAGCAGTGATTCTGCATCCCTTCGTCTGGGCTCAGACTCACAGGTCCTGTTGATAATATGTCTCAATACCACGGCCAGCCCAGCACGGCAGTACCTCCCTGTCTCACCCAGCACCGCAGGGAGACGGCAACCTCTAACCAACAACGGCAGGTCCTCGACCTGGACCACGGAAACGTCCAAGGACACTGGTACCTGTTGAAGCAACGTTAATCTTCCACATGTTGATGTTGACTAGTATGCACCTTGACTAATGGAATGTTCTGTTGCTTAACAGAAAACAACTCGGAATTTATTTCTAACCCTCCTGAAAAAACTCATCTCTAGATACGAAATGCTTTTCTTTCCAGGTGGATTAAACTGGTCTATTGCTGGTTGCAGCAGGGAAGTACTGGTTTGATGCTGGATGCGCTGATAACTGATAATACTAGTAATAGACAAAACCAGCAAGAAACTCTTCAAAACATACCTTAAACTGGTCAACACCAAATCATCTCAGATGACTTAAGCTCAGGGGTCAGCTGGAAGTTTTTTTGACTGTCATGAGTCAACAAGACAAACACTGACGTACCTGTGACTTCCAGGATTGTGAACTGTCGATGTCAGGCTTGGTAGTGACAAGGAAGATTTTGAAGGATGGACACTCACAGTAAGACAGGAGGAAAAGGGAGATGGAGGTGTGCAGTGGAAGAGTGCATTGCTGGGTATGGGAGGATAACTCCAGATAGAGGCTCTCTGGTTCCTGCCCCTTCATTTAGAGAACTGTACAAATACTGTCAAAACCTAAACGTTAAAGAAAAACAATAGTTGTGAAGTACTGCACTCTGACTACAGAAAGGCATCCTCATGCTTGCAAATCTACAGGAGCATTAGGGTGTGTCCAGGGGTGAGTTCGGTCAGTGGGTGGCCAGTACAAGTGTGGGTGGCCAGTACAGGGGTGGGTGGCCAGTACAGGGGTGGGTGGGGTGGGTGGCCAGTACAGGGGTGGGTGGGGTGGGTGGCCAGTACAGGGATGGGTGGGGTGGGTGGCCAGTACACGGGTAGTTAGGACTGGGAAATATAACACTTATTTCTTCTGCCTGGAATCTCCTAACCCTTACCCAAATGCTACTTGAGGAAAGTGTAACTAAAGGTTTGTAACTACACCTAATATCACATCATGTGTATATGCACATGCAGCCGGATTTGTTTACAGTAACTTAAGGAACAACCTAATCAATCTTAGAATTGCTCAGATGGCCAATCTGATTTTAGTGGATGCAGTGTGGACAAGCACGTCGGAACGTTAAAATACTAGTTTAGCTTGCTACCTGTGCATTTGCCTAAGGCTCTAGCCACATAAAAACACGTCTATGCTTTTGTACTCTTTAGTATCCGACTATCAAGCAAAATATGATGCATTGAAACGAGCTACTTACACTTTATGTACAACTCTGTGTACACATTCCAGAACCCCACGTTGAGCTAGGTACACACGTCAGTTCCTGATGACGTACGTGACGTGTAACCATCAATACAGACCGAATTCATTCTAAATTTGTTTCAATAAATTCCATAATAAAATATGTACATTTATAAATGGCGTATGAGTAATATGGTTATATTGGAGTATTTTTCATACGTTTTCTATAGTCAAAATGGTAGCGGTAAAGCCTTGGAACTTACAAACTTGCTCTGTTGTTCCCTCAAACATATTTCGTGGGTGCACAAAACTACTGGGAAGCTGCAAACCAAACTGATAAATACAACCGTTTACGCCTGTCGTAGCTCAATTCAGCTACTGTAGCTCAAATGCAGTAAATATTTACATGTCATGATAACCACATGTTTCTTTATAAACACGTTTTAAAATTAAAACACGTTTAAAGAGTGAGGTAAGGTGATCAAAAATGCTAATATTGGCTTCCTCGTTAGCATTTTAAACTACGCTGTAACAGCCTGATATAGCTAGCTGGCTAACTTCATTATTTTGGCTATCCAGCTACACCAGTAATCTAGCCAGCTACAACTGTAATATTGCCATCTACAACTGTAATTCTACCCAGCTACATCTGTAATATTATTTTCCCAAACAAGCCTATAGCTGCTAACCGGACAGCTGCTATTTAGACAACTTCCACAGTCATGTGCACTTTTGTACTGCTTACATTAACATTACGTTAGAAAAATTAGTAGTGGCAACCAATAAAGTGTGAATATTAGATAACTACACTACTAACCAGATTAGTACATAATTACCGAAACAGGTGTCTTGTACAGTCAAAGCATATTCATTTAGTCTTTTTATTTACAGCCCAGTGTAGTCATGGCTACATCAGTGAGTCTGGACTTGGACCCCATCTTCTTGAAAGGACTAGGATACCTACACTCAAAGAGCAAAGATTCAGCAGATAAACTAAGGGCTCTGCTGGATGAATCTTTATCCGGCAGAGGGAGTGATTCCACTTACCGCTCATCACAGAAGGTATGAACTATACATGAATATTTACACTGATAGTGTTATTTTACAGGCTGACACTATTCTAATGGCATCTCATGGGCTATTGACAGTGATCCGAATGACAATACCGTACATATTGGCAATACTATTGATTATTTAGGCACCTGTTCCCTAACCGTGTTACTTGTAGTCATTCTCAGAAGACCCCCTGGTTGTTGCTTTAACCTACAGGAGGCTGAGGCCACCAAGGTGTCCATGTCAAAGATAAGCCTTAGTAAACAGGACTCTAAGTCATCCTCCAGCTCGTCGTCATCGAGCAGCAGCAAATCCAGTGGCTCTGAGAAGAGCAAAAAAGACGTGGAGAAGAGGTCCTCAGAAAAGGCATGCAAGACACTGAATCTTCTGTTTGAGCTGTCTATGTAATTCAGTGATGTGTTATTCTTAATATAATTAATAAAACTTTACTCTGATCTTTTCGTGTACCAGTGTAACACTGCCTTGTTTCCTCCCAGGTGAAGGTGGAGCCCGGTGAAGGAGCGGAGCTGCTTAAGAAGCCTCGCCTGGAGCCTAAACAGGAGAACCACTCATCCCCTGTCACTGTTCCGCCCTTTAAAGACATCCCCATAGCTGACTTCTCCAATTTCGATGCTGAAACCAATGCAGATGACTTCGCAATGGAGATGGGACTGGCCTGTGTGGTTTGCAGGTGAGTTTCTACCTGTGTAGAGATTTCTAGGTTCGCATTTATTTTCAGGGGCGCCAGAGCGGTGCATTAAACCTTCAGTATACTCGCTGTTGCCGACCTGGCGCGTGACAGGTCATGGGACCTGTCATGGGAGCAAGTCATGGGAGCGCTGTAACTATTTATACTTGTGTGTGGTCCTCGCGACACTAGTTGCAGGTGTCGCAACTGAGGAAAGGCTACCGACTTTACTATTTCTACAGACTAGAAGAAGAAGAAAAAGGTAAACGATGGCTGAACTGGCAGCAGCATCGACGTCAATGTCAACAGTGGCTAAGATGATCTTAACTTCGTTGTTATGAACCGTTTACTGTTTTATTATGAACCATTAACTGTGTTATTATGAATCAAATGTGTTATTATTAATCGTTTACTGTGCCCTCGAACTCGTCCATGTTTCCTGTTTCCGCTTTGTCGCGCGCCCTGTGCTCACACGCTCTAAAACCTTGCGCGCCAGCGAAATCTATGTAATTTTGACGTCACTTTGGCGCACGCCAGGTCGGGAAAGGTGAGTATACTGAAGACTTTAGTCTGCCACAGCAGTCATTGCAGCCAGGTATGTAAAGTTTGGTTGTCTCGTCTTGTTTGCCATTGAGCTTGTTTGCCATTTGAATTGGGAGGGCGGGAAAATGGATTAAAGAAGAGAGATTTTAATGACTTCTCGTTTCCGCGGGAACAGGCAGGTGACATTGACGTCGGGCAACCAGTTGGTGGAGTGCCAGGAGTGCCACAACCTTTACCACCAGGACTGCCACAAGCCCCAAGTGACAGACAAGGACGTCAATGACCCGCGGCTGGTCTGGTACTGTGCCCGCTGCACCCGGCAGATGAAGCGCATGGTGAGAGATGTGGCTAGGACTCTGAGTCATATTGTTACCGTCACTGCACCCTACTCCCTATGTAGTACCTCTAAGCCCTTGTGAAAGTCATTTCAGAGGCAACCCATTTAACCAATACTGATACCAGTATTGTAGCAACCTGATTTATAAAACTGACAGCTTGAGTAAAGGTGGACTGTTCTGAATGTCGCAGATAGAAATTTAATGAACAAAGCTGACAGTCCTACCTGCAAACTGTACAATGCATTCATATCTGAACCCCTGTAAAGGTCCCCCCCAGGTCTTCCTCCCGTTGAATCAGTTGCCGTTCTGTCCGTATTTTGTCTGCCAGGCCCAGAATACCCGGAAGCCTACAGACAAACATGTCGCAGCCGTGGTGTCTGCAGCCCCGGTGATGAAGGATGCGCTGGTAAAGAAACCAGAACTGAAGGTGAAACCTGACACAGCCACCACCTTCCAGGCTTTCAAACGAACTGAGGTTAAGGTAAGTATTGAGCTACATTTTAATTATATTTCTGTTCAATTTCAACCCAACAATACTTGGCCATTACGCTAAGGGGGAGAAGGAACAGTATTATTGTGAAGAGGTTTTGAGTACCTCATCCCTAACACCTCATCCCTAACACCTCATCCCTAACACCTCATCCCTAACACCTCATCCCTTCCTTCTAGACATCGGCAGCAGTATCAGCCAACCCCTCTGGCAGTGGCTCATCCTTGCAAGCGGCCAGCAGCCTAACAGGATGGGCTGCATTTGGTGCCAAGAACCCCTCTGCGGGCCCCGGCGCCAGCACCAAACCCGGTTCAGGCGGACCCAGCGGGAGCGGCAAGAGCTCCCCTGCCTCCACGGCCCCCACCCCGAAACCCACCGGACTCTCGGGGCTGACGAGCTCCAAGTCAGGAGGGGGACTGGTCGGCAGCGGAGCCAAGCTGTCCGGAGGAAAAGGAAATAACGGCGGGAACGGATCCGTCACTTCCTCTCTGAAGCCACCTCCGCCCCTGACCCTGGGAAAACAGACCCTGAGCCGCTCCTCCAGCGCCGAAATCCAGGGGAGGGGGACAAGTCCCGGGTCCTCCCCTGGTGGGAGTCAGCCTAACCTGGGAGGGAACGGCGGAGGGAATGCTGGGAACGGAGCAGGGAACGGGTCGAAGGCAAGCGCATCCGCTACGTCCCAGGAGTCCCAGCTCATCGCCATGAAACGCCTGCACATGGTGAAGAAGAAAGCAGCACAAAAGAAGATGAAAAAGTGAATGGAGGGAGGTGAGAGGAATAAAGGTGTGGACAGTAGGATGATAAAGGTGGACGCAACACGTGGTGGTGACTACCAGAGCATTGTATTAACTGTAATATGGATATACGGTGCCAATAGAAAGTCATCATACACCTTTGAAATAGTCACTTTTTTATTTTAATTTTTTTTACAGCTTGAAATCGGAAATATATTGTTTTGTTGTAGCTTTATTTACATTCTGCCTTACACCATTCAATTAACGTAAAAAGGAAACCGTTCAGAAATGTAAAAAAAATAGAATAAAACAGTAAACAGAAAAGTGATCAATCCCATGATTTAATACTTTGTAGAGCCACCTTTTACTTTAATTACAGCCATCGGTCTGTTTAGAAATGCTTCTAATAGCTTTTTATACCTAGATTGGGGAATATTTGCACATTCTTCCTTGCAGAATTGTTTTGATTTAGGTCAAATTTTGGCTACTCGCTGCTGTCTTCAAGTCCATCCACAGATTATCAATTGGATTTAGGTCAGGGCTCTGACTTGGCTACTCAACGACATTCACCTTCCTATCATGAAGCCACTGCAAAGTTTCTTTGGCGGGTCGTTTTCGTGCTAGAAGGTCAACCACCTGCCCATCCTAATTTGTATATAGCAGAGGGCTGCAGGTTTCATTGGTCAGGATTTTCCCTTCAATGACCAGTCCCTACTAAAGAAAAACACCCCCACAACATAATGATGACACCACCATGCTTCACAGTAGGTATGGTGTGTTTTGGGTGGTGTGCTGTGTTTGGTTTTCACCAAACATAATTCTTGCAATTCAGTCCAAAAAGTTCAACATTGCTCTTATCTGACCATAAAACCTTTTGCCACATGGCATTAAGATTTTCCAAGTGTTTTTTGCAAAGTACAGATGAGATTGTGGCCCTGTTTCAGAAGAGGCTTGCTTGACACTCTGCCATACAGGCCAGCTTTGTGTAAAGCGTGTGAGATTGTTGTCACATGGACAAACTGACCAGTCTCTTCCATAAGGACTTGTAAGTCCTTCAAAGTTGCCATTGGTCTCTTTTAGTAGCTTCTCTGGTCAATGTCCTTCTGGCTCGATCATGCAGTTTGGAGGGACGGTCGATCTTGGCAAGGTTTTGGTGGTGCCATATGCTTTCCACTTCTTAATAGTACTCTGAACGAAACTCAGAGGGATGGGTAAATTATTTGAAATCTTTTTGTATCCTTCTCCTAACTTGTGCCTTTCCACAACTTTGTCCCAGAGCCCTTTTGAAAGCACCTTTCCAACCGTGGTGTATTCTTTGCGTTGCCATGGACTACTAGTAAAGAAGACATCACAGAACAGCCGGTTTTCTGAAGAAATAATTATAACCACTACTATTGATGTCAGATGGGGGCAATTAGCTTGGTGTGTGACCTGGGACATGACTGGTTGTACCTGAGCAAGTTTACAGTGGATACTCTAAGGGGCTGATACCAGGTACTTCACTTCAGAATTATTGTAATGTTATTTTCACTTTGATGTTGACTGCTATAATGTGTAAATACAGCTGGCAAATGTTAGATATAATTCATTTTAATTTACAGGGTATGATGTGACAAAAGATAAGGATTTTTGATGGGGTATGATGGTTTTCTATAGGCACTGTAAAGTCATCCAATTGAGTACTTGAATTTCTCTATAATGTATGAAATGCTGCTGAGTGAACGCTGTTAAATGTTAACACTGTGCCTCTTTGTTCTGTCCAAAGTCAACCTCATAACTCAACATTTAATGTACAGTTTTTGTTTGTTTTCTGGACATAATGTAATTAAACTGCCCCATTTTGGCATAGATTGACTTTTTGATTCTATGGAGAGACTCCTGGAATCACCACATTTGTACAATGCCATGATGTCATCAGGTAGCAGTCATTATAAGCAAGCTGTTGAATCAAAAAAATGCGCTCCAGACATGACTTTATTCATCATCAAACTGATAATTGTAAAATTTTACGTTAAATGGAGGTAATGTCAGACTCTTAAAATGTATAAACTCTTTCAAAATACATTTAATACATACAATATATTAGATTACAATTAATTTCTCTTCATTGGGACAACCAACACTCACAATATAAATGAATCAACACTGCCGGTGGCAATACGAAGTGCTCAGTACAAAAGTAACTTCTTGGTGCAAGATTTGGCTTTCTCTCAGCACATATGTAATAATCTTCACAGTCATGATCTTAAATTTAATTACATTTGATGACAAAAATAAAACATTAGGTCAGGGGTATTCAAATCTTACCCAACAATGTCCTCAGCTGGCTGCTATTCTGTTTTACATCATTAATTGCACTCGCCTGGTGTCCCAGGTTGAAAATAACCCAGTCAAGACGCTTGCAAAAAAGAAATATGATAAAACAATTTGAGGCACCGATTTGATTATGAGGGCATTAAACACATGGGCCGTATCCAAGCTCAACCGCAGTGCTAGGGTACCCCAGATTAATTTGACCCACAAGAGTAGCTGAGAAAAAATATATATAGGACAATGATTTTAAGTTACATAGCTGGTTCCAAAGTATTCCCATTAATAAATAAACATACGCTAGTTGATTATATCTGAATGTAATCAAGATTCAAAGTGATTGTTCCTGTGCAATACTACATACACTGATCAATTTGCTCAAATAATGTGTAATTCTGTCCGACCATCTGGGCAAGGAACACATACTTGGAGACCACTGTCCTAGATCGTGCTCTTGTAGAGTTTCTCTTTTGAGGATAGTTGTGATACATACACCTGCCATCCTCACAAAGGCTACATGGAATGTTCAACAGGTTACACCTTTCATGTCTTCACAAAAGCATGAGGACTGGATTTCATAACAGAAAACAGACCTTGTGTTAAATCTCAATTTAAATGTGCATGTTTTATATTGGGGATTGAGCCTTCTCAATCACAATCGATTCCTTCACGCGTATGACATCTTGCCAAGGTAGTTTGCTGGGACGTAGCCCTTCTGTCCGTCGGCCTCTGCCAGCCACCAGTCCTTATTACCCCCCAGGTCACTGAACTTCAGGATCTTCACATGCTGGTACTCTTGCAGACTGAGCTCCTGGTCACAGCGAGCATTGAACGCGTACACCGCATAAAACTGGAGAAACAAAACGTTCAGTTTCAAGTTAACGTAAAGTAAATGTTTTTTTTTTACAAATAATGGTGCTAAAATGTTGTAATAACCCAACAGACGTATTGATTCAGCAGTTTAGTTAAAGTAACATGTAATCTGAATAAACAAATCAAATCCACAAGGTCTTGTTGGTTAATTGAAAATACATTTCCTTTGTTCACCAGTAGGTGTCACTGTTAATCAATACTCCACTGACAAAAAAGATACAGAACTCATTGCAACTCAGTGTAGTATCCCAACACATATTTGCATCAATATTACCCATCTGAAATACATATTAAGCAGCTATTCTTTTTGTGTGTTGATATTTCCAGGCATTTAGGCAGCAGGTCAAATTTGATCTCATATTGCAGCAGTATATGTGCAACGGAGGGTGTGGCCTTTACAGCTGCCCCACACTAAGTCCGAGCAGATCATGTTCTACTGAAGTTCAACAGGATCCGCCCAGGTCACAGCTACAAAAGACCTTGCCTGACCAGACTACAGGTTGGTCCTGGGGCTGCTAAATGGCCTGTTGTCCTAGCATGACTGACAGTGATAGTGTTGTATAAATGTTACACCATTTAATGTCTATGTGAGCTGGGACTGGGAGCATTAAACATTTCAGTCTCAAACCCACAGTAACTCAGCTCCCACTGGGCTCTAAGCATCAGCACTGAAAAGCAGCACAATTTACTTTTTACTTCTCTCAAGACACCCCCCCCCCGCACACACACACACTTATTTTATGCAATTACGCCATCCACCATATTGATCTGAAAATTCCTTTACAGACACCCACATAAGATAGTAAACATCTCATTGCATGCTTCGTTCCTTTTTAGTAGATTAGTAGATAAGGATGTGGGTTCAGCTTCCTATATTTTGCTGTCCAATTATTATTTACCTTACTGTAATGACAATGTAGCCTGTAAATCAAATTAAGCTGTGAGTTTAATCTGTATTTTATTTAAAAAACAACCGAACGTGTGTATCAAGCACCAGCTTTGAGGTGTTGAACACCAAATGATTTGGCAATTCTTTCTCTGGCTGTTGACATAACAATGTAAAAGCCACACCTAAGCCCTGTGCTTACTGTAAGCTTGTGAACTGAACTGGGTTCCTCAGTCCCATTTCTGAATGGAAACTGTCAGGTTGACGTGTTGGAAACTCAGTAGGCTGAGTTCCACACTGCTCTTCACTGTGTCCCGATGTCCCGAAGCAGCTAAAGATTGGCTCTAGTTTTCTAGTACCTGTTTCCCCAAGTGCTTGTTATTTTATACCTCAGGCTATTCATACAACAGCTACGTTCATCTTAGATGGGTTTTTTTCTTTTGCCTCTATTATTTTGCCTCTATTATTTATACAAATAATGTCTCTGTAAATATAGTATAATGTTTAAATATTTCTCTCTGACTGCCAATAACCACAAAACCAAGTTGACTAATTTGTTGGAAACGAGTTTGCAATTGATAAATATGACGAAAACTGAGACGTGCCCAGAAACAGCGTTCGACTCTTCTGTAGCTAACGGTATCTTTACTCCAACCCATCCTACCTGCTGGTCATCCTCCTCCGTTTCAGCCTCCACATCCTGCCGGATGTCTGGTTCGGTGTCCAATTGCAGGCTGGACAGGGTGGAGCAGCTGTTGTACGAGATGCTAGAGGTGGTGTCGTTATACAGGCTGAAATTAGGTATGCTGCCAATATTGTGCAGCCTGTTGCGGCTCCGGATACTGTTGTTCCTGCCACTACTCGACACAAACAGGCTGAGGTTGTCAAAGTCCTCATCCAGCACCTCCACTAGCGGCTGAGGCTCTGTGGTCCCCGTAACTTGGCCCGGTCGACCCGGATCCCTATTGGGGTTGTACTGCTTCAAGAAGGACGAGTAGACGTATCCCTGGGTGCCTGGGCGAGAACAGAAGGACATTTGAGGAGCTGGGACAATAAACCAAAAATGATCACCACGACAATAAACCAAAAATGATCACCACGACACCATATTGCAGGCATATTACTGATATTGTTTATTATTATATGTACAGTATTCTAAGGAAATGTGAAGATTTTGTTATTATGATTGTTAAGCATGAGAACAAATCTAGCACACTGTCACAAGACCACAGACAATATAACGTTGCCCTATATTTTTTATTTCCTCCCCCAATTATCCCCTACTTCTGAACTGAAGGTATAAATTAAATAGGATTGATTATTTGCAAAAATAAATATTTCACATTCAAGTTTAATATTTTTGTTCTATTTATCAATATGGCATACATGTTGATAATTTCTGGTGATATAAATTAATGTCCTGGCTCAGTTGAAGCAGACTTGTGTTCAAATGGCACATTAAGTCTTCAAAACCGCTGTGATAAAGTGTGCCTAAGCGTCGCTGGAATCCGGGATGGTGAGGTTTGCACATTTAGAATAATCCCATCGATTTAGCTGAAGGATTTGAAAGAAAGCCAAGTCGTAATGGAGACCAGGTTAATTAAAGAGCTGGCTGTAGGGTAGCAAAAACTGTCGCGTTTGATTTCACAGACTTTTTGCTGTCAACACTGCGTTCCAAATTATTATGCAAATTATATTTTACACAAATTTCCCTATACTCAAAATGCACAGTTCCAAATAATTATGCACAACAGAGTTTAAAAACCTTTTATAGGTTGTAAAGAACTGAAAATGCTCATTTTTGAATTTGCAGCTATAGGAGGTCATATTTACTGAAATCAAAAGCTATTTCAATCAAACACAGAGAGTTTCTGCTTGAATTTCTTTGCAAGATGTCGGAATAGTCTCCCAGAGCTGCTGTTTTGATGTGAACTGCCTCCCACCCTCATAGATCTTTTGATTGAGGGTGCTCCAAAGGTTCTCAATAGGGTTGAGGTCAGGGGGGGATGGGGGCCACACCAGGAATTTCTCAAATTTTATGCCCATAGCAACCAATGACACAGAGGAATTCTTTACAGCATGAGATGGTTTTGCTACTGAGGGCACGGTTCTTTTTTTGTACCATGGAAGAAAGTGGTCGGTCAGAAACTGTATATACTTTGAAAAATAGTCTTCATGTATTTCTGGGCCCACTGCAACCATTTTTGCTTGTGAGCATTAGTTAGGGGTGGCAGAATAGTAGGTTTATGCCCAACTGCAAGCCTCTGGAGGATCCTACACCTTCAGGCCTGCTTCCTTCTTAAGTAGTTTTCCTTTAATTGAGATCACCTGGCAAAATAATTATCACAGGTGTCTGAGATTGATTTCAGTGATCCAAAGAGCCCGGAGACACAATACCATCCATGAGTTTGATTGAAAAACAAAATATTTAATGTTTATGTCACTTAATTCCAATTTGCATAATAATTTGGAACGCAGTGTATAGTTTCTGCTTATTGTAGCTATTTAAAATAGAAGTTTTGTATTGTTTACTGCATTCCTAGCGTTACCATTGACAGTGTAATATACAGCTTCTTAAGAGGTGTCCCAGAGGATAAGACAAATCTGTGAACTAGTTTCGGAATACAGTTGGTACTGAGAAACGCACACACACGCAAACCTTCCTACAACCACTCTCAAAAACTTGGCTGATTTGGGTCTTGTTATTCTGGAGTACAGAGAAGTATGATCCGCATCTTTCCGCTCCTGCTCAGCCCGTCTCTCAATGCCCCTAGGGAGCGGCTTTGTACTTTAAGCAACTGTGCTTGCAGTGCGAGGCGGTACGCTGCAAACAACTGGCTGGCACTCGGCGCTAGCAAACGTGCGGCACGGAGAAATACGTGGTAAATAACTCTTTGAATTGGCCCTGTTGTGAGGCAACAACTCTCTAGAGAGACGAAGGGTGAGAGTGTTTGTGTGGCTAGTTTCTTCCAAGTATTGCTGTGACATCACAGCCAGAGACCTCTGGGAATTTTCCCAACAGGCTGCTTGACTTGTCAGCTGTGGTAAGTTCATAACCAGGAGGCAAGATATGTATCTCTCAACAAAACACACTTTGAGAGACACACAGTCCCTGATTTAAAGAACAGAAGAGGTAGGTGTTCAGTTACTTCGAGTATCAGGATGTTTGTCTAGACGAGGGCACGAAATCTACGGCATGTAAGACCATTCAATACAGCTTGCAGACAATGAAAAACACATTCATATCACTTAAACACTACAGACCACTTTTGGTTTAAAATGAAGTACATATAAAAAATATGGAGCAATTATAATAGTCCTATATATTATATATGTAGGCTATTGTATTCAAATAATTGCCAGTTTTCTGGCATGCAAACAAATTGTTTAATGTTTCAGGCCTGCAAACTCAGTTAAAATGAAACAGTGTTATGTAGTTCCAAATTTTACGTTGATTTTTTTAATGATTCTTTAGATAAATGTTTTTACTAAACACCAGAATAATACAAGGACAATATAATACATTTCTGAAAATACACATTATTATTTTGACCATAATATGCATTTGTTGCTCGTTAGATACAGTGACATTTTCTGTTAATTGTTTTATTTAGATATTGTCTATATTTTTTATGATTCAAAGTTGTCCACTGGAGTGCAACCACTAGATCCAATATGCTAGTTCATAACTTGTCCTAAAACACTGTTTTTGTATTTTGTGTAGTTATCAAAAAAGTTACATAGTGCAGGTTTAAAGTACTTGGGGAACATTTAGTTCAAGGATAATATGCCATGTTAAGGAGGTTAAGGTTAGGGCAAGGTAAACTGACTTTTTCATATGCTTTTGTTCATAAACGTACAAAGCATACCTTTTCCTGCCCCGGGAAAAATCACATGTGGACGTATGTTTAGTTTTTTTATGATTCTGTATGATTTTGTACGTATCGCCATGAGAACAGCCTGTCATCAGAGGTGATAGCTACTTACTACCAGTGTCGACCAGCCAGCGGCTGCGACTCCCCAGGGGGTCTTTGTCCTCCAGGAGCCCCACCAGCTCCCCCTCAAGCAGGGTGACGTCCTGCTCTTGACACCCGTTACAGTTCCTCTTCAGCTGGTACAGCTGCTCAGCACTGTAATCTGCCAGCAGCCTGGCCCTTGCCACCTCCGTCTGACGCTGGACCTCTGGGACCTGTGGAGGAACGGTTGGGGTGCTATGAGCCCAGCCGTCAGTGTCTGAGCATGGGGGAGCGATCACTAATAAGCCCCGTTGGGGTGTCAGAGGTAGCCTCAAGAGGGGAGGCTATCCAACAGACTTTTTCCTTGGCCAGATACAAGCACCACTAAGAACACAGTGTCTTGTCTTCAGAGAGTAATACCTTAAGGAGCCCAGAGGTTGCTTAGCGCCTTATTTAATCACAGAGTCTGCTGGCTCTGAAAAGATCCCCAACATTGGTATTTAATTGACTTTTAATTGGTTCAATAAATATAAAAGGGTGATAGTGGAATAGGTAGGGCAGTGGAGTAAAGGGGATTTTAGCTGTGGTCTACTGGCATTCCTACAGACGGCTGGCTCTGTGAGGATACTGTCCAACATGTTAAACCTGGGCCCAAGCATTTTTATGATGTCTTATCATGGTTATCGTCATGACAACAGCAATGGGAGAGTCACTATAGAGCCCAAACACATCTGAAAACCTTGACGAGCTTTCAACCACCTCAGCATACAGTACTCACCGCTATGAATTTCTTTGTTTTCTCGAAGCTGACTTTGCGTTCCATTAACTTCTGTGCGTTTTCCTTGACGAATGTGAGGTTGTTGAGACCCTCCATGATGCTGCTTTGGACTTCACTGATGTTGGACAAAGGAGCCTGGACAAGGCACACACCATACTACTTACAAATGAAACTGGAAACTCCTTCACCAATGTTAAAATCAAGGAGCAACCTGCCAGAATTTTGACTAGTGGTCTAAGCTGCCGACACGGAACTACACATTCACCCTGGCGACAGGGGTTTGTGCCCCGGCTGGGCTGACTGTCTGTGCCGCTCTCTTTTCTCACCTACATACCTGTCTCCCTAGCCTCTACTTCCTGTTGTCCAGTCACTGTAATAATAAAAGAGGTATCCCCAAAAATACTAAGGGAAAATGTATATTGATAGCTAACAACGACAGAAGACAGTTACGTTATCACTCAGGTCTGGAAATCATATCATATTCAATATGCATTGCACAAATATTGGGAGGGATAAGTTAGCATTTTTCAATATTTGGTGTATGTACCCCCCCCCCCAGATGTGCCCTAACTACTCTTATGATTACCCAGACATTTACACAGTGTGCCAGCAGGGTTAGTGTGTGGAGTCAGAGAGGTCAAGTGTTCACCAGTCTGATGGTTTGCAGAGAGAAATAGCCTGGGATCTGCCTGAGGTAATAAAGTATAATCTCAGAAGACACCTCCACTCTGCCGCATGCTCAGATGTCCCATGTTAGCGTTACGATACCCACTTCAACCTCCTCACGATACGTCGACGGGCTCCTGGGTGCCCAAAACAAATGGGGGAATGTGTTGTCTGAGATGTTTGGTTGGCAGACTAAGCCAATGCCTGTAACACAGGGAATGTCTTACATCTTTCTTAATGGCTAATATACGCCACAGGTTTGACATTGCTCCATCAGGCCTTTCAGGAATTTGATTGGAGGTATCTGGCAGACAAGATTACCATCTGACTGACAGTAGGTTAATGAACAAGGCATAGCTGGGGTCTGAGGTGCCCTTGATACTGCTACAGGCGTTCGTCAGGCATTGTTTCGTCAGGCATCGTTTTGTGTGGGCACTTGGTGTTGTTGCCTGAAGTCCTTCGCTATATAAACACACACATACTGTATATATATATATATATATATATATATATATATATTATTTTATTCATTTATTTGTATGATTATACATTTTTTTCCTCTGCCAATTGGTCTTGTCCAATTCCCACTGACCCTGCCTTGTCAGCAGCTCTGCAACTCCTTGGACAGATGCGGTATGGCGAGAGGCGCACACATGGTTCATCCAAACACATGTAGCAGAGTCAGTCGATTCTTTTCTCACAGCTCATCTAACACGGCAGCATTTATTCAGATCACGTGTGAGATGTTTACACTCACCAACTATACTCCTGTGATTGAGTATACAAGCGCCCAATCTGCACACATTGAGCCGCTGGAGAACGACGTGGCAAGGTAGATAATTATACTTATCCATCCCAAATCCCAGGCAGCACTATGCCAATCTGTGCTGCCTCGTGCTGGAGGTCTAGATAAAGTCGGAGCCATAGTCAGTCTCGAACCGCTACATGATGTAGCTTGTCCTGCAATGCAGTGACGTAGCCCACTATGCCACAGGTACCCCTGAATACACAGACATATTTTAAACTGCTGTAGGTGTGGAGCAAATTGGTACAGCGCCCCTTTAGGTCAATGGGTGTCTGACACAATAACCCTGACATGTCTCTCTTGAGCGACACCTTGCGTACAGGTTGGGTGCCTTTCAATTCAATCACAGTTTCATAGATGGTGAATATGTAACCTCCCACACATGTAACAACATAAGACGTCATTGTTGAATTTGCACTGTGGTAAGAAACACGTGCTTGGAGGAAGCATGTGATGATGTTCAACACACCCCTGGGTTAATAGTTAGTGAGAAGGTGGTGTTGTTTCCAATCCTGAGAGCTTTTGATAAATGACTGAATTGTTGAAAAATAAATAACATGTATCCTATAGTCTATGGACCGCATTCACTCAAGAGGTGTTTCTGTTACATAGGTGTGTTGCGGTCATGTGAAAAGCGATGGAAAAAACATCCTCCACATGACAGTAGTCAAATAAGAGTTGGTCCAGTGATCTTGGCACATTTTATTTGATGTGTGGCATGACCAACCTCCTCACGCACTTCATAACCACAAAACAAATTTGGACATGTGACCTAAGTCTTATATTGGTGATGTCCTTAAAGCAGGTGAGAGTTACTGCCTGGGTCAGGGACAGGGTTGAAGGTGTTGGTAACAATGGGCACCAGTTGGACAGAGCTCACTCAGAGACAGATTATTTTCAATGAACTAATTAATGTAAGGCAAAACTGCAATTGGATATAGTAACCGCTCACCGGTAGCTGCTGTAGGGGTGGTGCATGGTGACACGCCGTGTCCATCAGTCCTTTAAGCAGTGTGACCAGGCAGAGGACACAGTTGGACAGGATATTATTGGCAGCCATGTTGAATCTTTGCAGCTCCTCCACCAGCTGGGCGTTGAGGGCTTCATAGTCTCGCCGAGCCGCTACCTGGTCATTATGTAAGAATACAAATTATTTAGAAAATGGTTGCTAGGATGAATAATAATAAAAAATGCTATCTTGCTTTGTTGTAACATTAACATTTAGCCAAATTACCAATGCACATTGACACGTTCCCTACAATAGACAACCTTGTTGAACCCACCTGGTCGTCAGATACAGGCGAAGAGGATGAGGAGGACGAGGATGAGGAGGCAGTGGATGAGGTGGCGGAGGATGGCGAGCGCTCCAGGTGCCTGCAGTAGTCCAGCAGTTTGTCATATCGCTTCTGGATGAGTTTGTGAGGGGCGGCAAACATCACATGGAGGGAGCAAAGCGGAGCCAGAACCAGGCGCTCCAGCCTGGCTTTCTGCAGGGTCAGAGAGAAGCACTGCTAAAGGATGTGTTTCCAAAACTAAAAATGTAGATGACACGTAGGGAATAGATGTAACATGCTTATTCAAATCACAGAGTACAAAGTACAGAATAAGGTCCCTCGTGTCATCTTAGTGACTGTGGAATTCAACCAATCTTCCTGGATATTTAGTCCAGTGGGCCAAAAAAGCCAGAGCCTCCTGAAGCTGATGCTCATGTGTTGCTCTTGTTCTATACTTAAGAGAACAGTTCTAATTCATTAAGGTATGATCACACTGGGACCAACATATAACAGCAGAGATTCAAAGGGAATTGTGTGTGGTCATGTTGTTCACTGTACAGTTTAATAAAAACATGGGGGTCCTGTAACAGGCTAAGTCGCTGCATTGCAGGACAGTCTACGTCATGATGGTAATAGGTTCGAGCCTGACCATGGGTTCTTTGAATTTCCCCGGCCCTCCTGCATGAGGCAGTGCAAAATTGTCATAGCGCTGGCCAGGATTTGGGTTAGATTAGACAGATTATCTATCCTACCACATCACTCTCCAGCGACTCCTTGTGTTCAGATTGAGTGCCTGTAAATTCAATTGCAGAAGTATAGATGGTGAAGGTAATCATCCTGTGTAAGATCCGACTAAAGGCTTCTGTTTTGGGTGAACAGTGCGAATAGAATCGGCGGCTCGGGCGACATGTGGTTGGATGACGCCACTCGCCATCCCACTGATCTGTACAAGAAGTTGCGGAGCTGCTGACAATGTAAAGCACAACTATGACTGCATTGTCTCTGTTAGGATACTGTTAGTATACTGTTAGGATAATTGTTTTTCTAGTATTGATTAAGCTTGGAAATAGCATTAACAAATGCACCATCATTAAACAGAGTGGCCCATTCTCTACAGGTAGAGCACTGCCAGCGCAAAGAGAATAGACAAGTGTTGATTATGAATGGATATAATGAATGAATATCTTTGATATAAAATAGCTCTCTTGTCCTCCACCCAAAGTACAGGTGCATTGACATTTCAGAGGCTTGTTGCCAATGTAGCTACAAGCTATTAGTTTGCTAGCTATTAGGTAGAAATAGTGGATACATCATAATCCTCATTAAACAAAAAATATATTCTCTATGGCAGAAAGTAATGGTGATATAGCGCAAAGAAGCTATGTATCATGTGAAGCCGCTAGGTTTTATTGAGATTATGACTCACTGTTTTTCACTGTTAGCTTGCTAGCTATGACTGTGCTAGCTATAATGTGGTAGCTATGACTGTGCTAGCTATAATGAGGTAGCTGTATCTGTGCTAGCTATAATGAGGTAGCTGTAATTGCTAGCTATCAGGGACATAGAGGTAGTGTAAGATTACAGACAGGTACATTTTCTACCCCACCCCCCAGAAAAAAGAAAAAAATATGAAAATCCAATTTCTATTAGTGATGGCTATTAGTGATAGCTGTTGCTATTAATGCTAGCTATCAATGCTAATCCAAGTCTCAGTTGGACATTTGTGTGGCAACATATACTCTATTGAGAGCAATACAAAGAAATATATTCTAAGCACTTGTCTTTTCTGAATGAGTAACACAACTAAACCCAAAGACAAAAGGGAAGTCGAGAGTTCAGAGAGAGGTTAGTGCTGCTTTACAGATAAGTAGAGGGACAATATAAATGTTTCACAAGGCAGGCAAAAGTGGAGGTTGACTGACAGACCATAAAATTACACAGAGTGGATGTACAGTGTGGCTAGTCCCGCACAAGTAAACAGCTTCCACAGACAGAATGATAGAGAGGCTGACAAGAAGGAAAGTTAAGAGTAGAAGAGCCGGCGCCTTGACAGAGGCGAAACAATAAGTAACAAATGAAGTTGACGAAGGGAACATTTACAGGCCCACGACAGATAAATGGTCTCTATTTACTGTGAGAACGGGGCGTCTAAGAGTTGCGTGAGACTTACAAAGTGCTTGTATGGGTCATTGCCATTCTTCATGTGCTGAGTACCATTGCTTTCTATTTCCTCTGGAGCTTGGATGATGTCCTCGAGGTCTGTAGCATGCTCGACTGCAACACCTACCATCTCCTACAAAATGTCATAAAGATATAGTTCTTGTTGTTTTAAATTTATATAATTTCAGTTTTGGAATATATATATATGTTAACATTTTTTAGGGGGGGTAATTCTTTTTTTATTGACAGGAGGAAACAGAAGTCAGGGAGACAGGTAGGGGGAGACAGAGAGTAAGTGCACAGACAGTGGCTGAGCTGGGCTCAAACCGCTGTCGCCAGGGCACATGTGATCCAGAGTGAGGAGCTTTAACCACTACACCATCTCTGTTGGCACTGTTTTGGAATATTTTTTGTATTTACAGAAAGATTGTTTACACATATTTTATAAACATTTGCTGTGATCCAATTTTTGGAAATAGTCAATCTGACAATCAATTTATCAATCAATCATCAATGAAATTAGTCAAACGTTCAACAGATGTTTGACACTTGAATACCTGCGCGTGTGTCACATATAAGCGGACGTTCTTCTCTAGTTGTCTCACTGTTTTCTCTAGATTCCTGAACAGCATTTCTGCTTTGTCAAACAGCTCATCTCTCACCTGGAGGAAGAAGGAGGGGGGGTGTCTATTAACTAATCAGTTTACACAGTGATTTAGCTAATATTGAGCTTTACATCATCGTCAACTAGTGCTGATATTTTTTAAAGACAGGTTATTCTATTAATTAAAAATTAATTAATAATTAATAATAATTAATCTATTAAAAACATTTTAATGCACAAATGACCCAAAGTTGTGGTGATGTAATTGACGTGAGCTTTATATAGTCACGTCAATATACTATGTGGAGTCGGGGAGTGAGGTCACAGGTCAGTTAGCATGTATGTACCTGTGGTTCTACACCTGTGATGATCTTGAGGTGGCCTGCAAGCCTGTCCGTTTTCTTCTTGAGAGAATGGAAGCTGAACTTGTTCAGTTTATCCCGTAATGTCCCACCCTCATCCTCTGACCGCTTGTATTTCATTACTACAAAAAAGTAATTTTACACAGGTTATAGAGCAGACATAATAAATAGAGGTTATAGAGCAGACATACAGTAATATATACAGGTTATAGAGCAGGCATAATACATAGAGGTTATAGAGCAGACATACAGTAATATATACAGGTTATAGAGCAGACATAATAAATAGAGGTTATAGAGCAGACATACAGTAATATATACAGGTTATAGAGCAGACATAATACATAGAGGTTATAGAGCAGACATACAGTAATATATACAGGTTATAGAGCAGGCATAATAC
>JACXGM010007172.1:11904-31360 GCA_016801145.1 Umbra pygmaea | reverse complement strand
CGACCTAGCCCCCCCACCTAACCTCCCCCGTCCCCTTCATTAACTCGTGAACCATCTCCCCTGTGACATCAGTGACACCCATAAACGCCTTAGCAGCACCCACGACAACATCAATCCTAGCATTCCGACCCTTAACCTGACTACAAACATTCACCACACTACACAGAAACGCCAAAAACTCAACCCTACCCACCACCAACGAATCCTTACCCACCACACACTCATGCTTACACGTCTCAGTCAATACCACTCTGTGAACACCCACACCGTCCTCCAACACCGGGCCTACAATTCGCTCCTTCTCCACCTGCGCACCTATCCCAAGACCCCCCACTCTCCGCACTGCTTCCGCATACGTGACCTTATCCACCACCTTAACCCTCTGTGCCTCCGCTGCCCTCTTCTGAACCACACACCCTCCAAACGCAGCACTGTGCTCCCCACCACAGTTACAACACCTCACCTTGGCCCCTACCCCACACTTGCCATACTCATGCTCACCCCCACACCTACCACACCTACTCTGCCCTCTGCACACCGCAGCCCCATACAATGACAATTAAAACACTGCAGTGGCGGCGGCACATATTCCCTCACAAAAAAACTAAGACACCCTAAGTGCACCCTACTCGGCAGCGGCCCTCCAAACTCCAACAACACCGTGGGACTCACCTTCTCTAACCCCAGTGCCCTACTGCCCATCTGTCTCGCGTCCAACACCACCCCACCCGACACCACCTCCTTCAACTCCTCCATAGACAGGTCCTCTGGAACACCCGTGATCACCCCTCTCACCTTCACCGCATTACCAGGCACCATACACGTCACCCTACCCCCATTCAACACCTTTAACTTCAGCAACTTATCCCTCAGAGCCACACTATCCACCACAATAAGAAACCTTCACCACTCAAACACCTAGCATCAATCACCCTCCCAACCTTGTCCCTAATCGCCGCTGTTAGCGACACCGGGTGTAGCATTTTACCTGTCGGGGACGAAAACACCACAATCACCTTAAATCCCTGCTCCCCACCACCAAGTGCCGACCCATCACCCTCTCCCGAACTACTCCCACCTCCCTCTTTCTTCCGTGCCCGCTTCTTCTTCCGCCGACCGCCCCGTGCCTCCTCAAACCCTACCACCATACTATCTGCACCCATACTTCCATCCGAGCTCCCCTCCATGCCGACCAAACCCCCGGCCCAGCCACCGCGCCTTCCTCTCGTTCACCCGGACTGATATAGGGACTGAGCTAACCAGCTGAAAGTGTTTAGGTAATTAGACCATCTCAGTCCCCAATCAGTACCAGGTGAAAGAGAGGAAGGCACCACACAGCACACAATATAATCAACAGTACATATAACATAAAACAACTGTACATAAGTACTGGTGTATAATCAAAATGCAAAGGTGTCAATAATAAACTGAAAGACCTATAACACATATATATTGAGTCCATGATCTCAGTTTAAATGACCACCCTGGGCCGGATATGACACCTTCTTATCTATCCCAAATCCCGGGCAGGGCTATGCCAACAGTAATTCCATGATTTCAAATCCAAACTATTAAAGTAAAGAGACATATAAAAACAAACATTCTTTGCTGCCAAAAATAAGACTTCCAGAGGTCAGTGACACTCTCCATAAGCAGAATACTCACGTTGGACCCAGTTCCCACTGACAGGACTCAGGAAGTTAGGGTAGAGACCATGGGGCTTTTCAATTTTGTTCAGCAGCTTTCGGATGTTCATCACCTATGAGTGAATACCGTATAAAACACAAATTAGATTTTTGGACAGTTTCTTTCTTGAAAACTCCTATTGTATGGTCTCTTGACTCAGTGTGCATGTTGGCAACTGTTTCTAATTGATTTACATGTCCTTTCAACTTTTTGTACCCCCTAAGGGGTGTGAATGACAGACAAAAGAAGAGGAAATGTTAATGTGCAATGAAATTTGACTTTATGTTCAGCAGATCCATTAAATATCATTCAGAAAATATCCATTAAATTAATTGCAAGTGAAGTTTCACAGTTGTACTGAGCTTTGCCAGAGGCTACAGGCTAATGACTCCTACCAGAGCACTACACAGGGATTAGGACAGAAAACATGCATTGATAAGTAGATATTTCTTTTGATTTGTGATCTAAGACACTCGGTAGCAGTCACACAGCATTGTGGGTACTGCAGTTTATATTACACAACTGACCTTCTCTGTGTAGACAGGGTTGTTAGACAGCTCAGACAGATGGACAAACTCGAGGTGTAGGGTGCCGAACTCTGCCAGGATACTGCTACCAGCTGACGCCCATCCCCAACTCCAACTGGTGCCACTGCAGCAGAAACCAAACCGCGCCAAGTGAGGACCTGAGGTAACTCATCAAGTTACAGAGTCATAGACAGAAATATTCTGGACATTGAAGATGCAACTGCAAAATTTAATCTAAACAATACTAGTCAGAAAGACCTATTAATAGTTCTATGAGATGGTTCTTTGAAAAGAAATGAATGTTATTATTACAGAAACACTGAAATAAACTGTAAGCAATGTAACAATAATGCTCTGGACAGTAAACTCAACTACCACAAAATAATTTTGTTATGTTCTTCAAACTTTATGTAAAGAATGAACGTATTACAGTTAATTGAAGTCACTGACACAATTGTCGATAAGGGGCAAATAAAACCTAAAACCTAATGCAAGTTGATACGATGCCGCAATTGCACGATGACTAAGCAATGTAGAAGACAATGTGAGAGTAGAAAACATGACATTTGTATACCAGTGTGCTGTCCCTACAGTGCCAGTAATGTAGAAAACATTTTAATATTAGTGTGGTGTCACTCCGTGGTTCCCTAGGCTGTCTTTCATGTGATTTAGTGACTCAGAACTTTGGATACAATTCAAAGTTCATAAGCTTCAACAGCCCCAACATCTCCAATAAGTCTAAAGTGTGTTAGCATCTACTGTATGTATATCCCACTGCAACATCCCATCATCTGTTCTATTGTTTCTCATCAGAAGGCCCTGAGCAGAGCAGACAGATATCACAAGTGTTCATTCTCACCCTGCAGAACGGTGTAGAGTCAAACCTGCGCCGCAAATGTACCCAGTTTGATACACAGTGCACTACTTTAAATAATGCTCATTGGGTTTCCGTCAAAAGTAGTGGGTGCTTTTGCAAATAGGGTGCCATCTAGGGCACAGATTGAGAGAAAGTAGGTTTGGCTTTGTTTGTCCCTATTGGGCAACAACCTAGACATCAACGAAAGCTCCCACATTAGTGGTCTTCGGATCAGTGAGGGGATTTACCTCCATCTGAAGTGACAATCAATAACCCCTCCATATATCCAGCGCTGATGGAAGCTTTAAGTCCATCTTAGAATCTACTTCCAGAGCACCAAGTGTTGACCAGGGTGACCAGTTAAACCACACGTGTGTCTGATATCACATCCAAGTACCTGAAGTGCACCCAGGGGCCTCTGTTCACACATCTGCGCCAACATGTTAGTTTTTTAGTCAGAACGCAACAACTGGGGTACGAAACCCTTACCACTGTGATGCAGTTGTGATGCTAGGCAGCGACTTCGAAAATTGCACCAGGCGAGGGCCCCACAAATTAACGTAATGTGCGGAAGTGAACAGGAGCACATGACCCAATTAAAGCATGTGACCCAATTGTAGAATAGTAGAACACAGTCACAGTATTTGAATGGAGCTGAAATGGCAGAGGACGGAAGGAGAAAGCTGTAGGGAAGTTAAGATCACTCCAGGTAATGGTGGTTATTACAGAGATGCATTCTGGATAAATGTGTTTATTATAATATGAGATGTAGTTCTGATGTTTTTATTAATGAAACAGATGTAAATACTGGTGGAAGTGTAGAGCTGCATCCTAACACTTTAGTCAATAACAGACGTTCTTATCCAAAGCAACTGAAATGATTGAGTGTGCATATTTTCTTTACCAGCCTGCCATTAGAAATGAACCCACAACCCTGCCAGCCAAGCTCATACACTGTTCTCTACAAACTGAGCTAACAGGCCCGTACAGTAGCACTACCAATCTTAGATAAGTTTTGCCTCTTCAGATCTTAATAAATAAGGTTACGTCTCAGATCAACACTCCCACTTTGAGATGCTATGAATCCTAGGCCAGATGGTGCAGCATTATAGAAATCGATCTCTGTTAGATGGAGTAGGGCCCTAACAGGCACAGCCTGTCACCTCTCCATTAGTTTTCTATTACTAGATTTCTACCACTCCCACAACAGTCCCATCCAAAATCACATCATGGGGCATTAATATGACAAATGTGCCACATAGAATAGAGATGTGAAACCAATATTACCTGTCATGCATAACCAACCAAACAAATTTGTACATTTCACACTTCAGGAAAGTTGCTGAAGGAATTATTTTCATTTGCATTCAGTAACGAAGTGTTGAACATTGTCTTTGTGTATTATCTAATCTGCTCATTTTATGGATGTGTTTGTTTCGGTAATTACAAACTGTTTAGCTTAAGGTTCGTCCATCTGTTAAGGACTTTCGAGAGTCCCTTTTGTTTTAGAAGATCATAATAGAAGAGGACAATGTAGATGTGCTGCTAAATAACTGTATAAGGTTGATCCCATACCAATTTTTTTAGTTCGATACCGATGCTTGCTTTTTTACGTTGGTATTGATACCAAATCCACCAATTTCATAAAGTAGTATCAGACTACTTAAAACGGTGGTATATGTATAATCTACAATAGCTGCTTATATTTTATTAATAATATTCTTTAGGCCTAATTACCTCCATTCTCTGTCATTTAAACAACTGGATTTAGCCCTGGGGTTAATTTCTTATCTTTCTATTTTCATGTAGCTGATCAATTGAGGTCCAGTATATTTGGCTTTCATTTAATAATTTTGTCAAATTCCAATTGAATTACGAATAATCAAACCACATCTAAATAACAAAAAACATGGTAGTTTTATACCTCAGGTGAAGCATAACTTAATTAGATAGCTTCATTTGAAAAATATGTCTAAATACTAAAATAATAGTGCATTATGTGCAAATAAGGAAAGCATGATTGTATTTCAATAGGCTTTATATTGCCGGATGTTATAGTGACAACTAGGGGAAGGAAACTTTCCAATAAAAGCCGACCTCCCTGCTATATTCCCGGGACGGCATTTGGGTGAAGAGGACCCCCATAAACGGGAATACGACTGGTCTCAAATGATGACTGTAATCATTCAACATTTTTTATATACAGCATGTTCCAAATTATTATGCAAATTATATGTTAAACTGATTTTCCTAAATAGTTGATGCAAATGACAGTCAGTATAATTTTCAAGTCACCAACCATTAGGGTATAAGTTGAATTGCATTGAACAAACCACCCAATGAAAACAGTATTTGAAATAAAAGTCAAAATGCACTGTTCCAAATTATTATGCACAACAGAGCATGAAAATATTTTATAGGTTTTAAAGGAGTGAAAATGGTAATTTGTTGAATTTGCAGCATTAGGTCATATTTACAGAAATCAAAAGCTATTTCAAACAAACACATCTTCACAGGGCAAGTTACATGTTAACATAGGACCCCTTCTTTGACACTTTCACAATTCTTGCATTCATTGAACTTGTGTTTAATGGTGAGTTTCTGCTTGCATTTCTTTGCAGGATGTCAGAATAGCTTCCCAGAGCTGTTTTTTGATGTGAACTGCCTCCCACCCTCATAGATCCTTTGCTTGAGGATGCTCCAAAGGTTCTCAATAGGGTTGAGGTCAGGGGAGGATGGGGCCACACACTCCGTTTCTCTCCTTTTATGCCTATAGCAGCCAATTCAGAGGTATTCTTTGCAGCATGACATGGTGCATTGTCATGCATGAAGATGATTTTGCTATGGAAGGCACAGTTCTTTTTTTTGTACCATGGAAGAAAGTGGTCAGTCAGAAACTCTATATACTTTGCTGAGGTAATTTTCACACCTTCAGGGACCCTAAAGATGCCTACCAGCTCTCTCCCCCTTAAAGGGGCTTACCAGCTCTCTTCCCATGATTCTGGCCCAAAACCTCCTTGCTGACGTCTGAGCTTTATTGGGACATGGTGGCCATCCACCAACCATCCACTACTCCATCCATCTGGACCATCCAGGGTTGCATGAAACTCATCAGTAAACAAACTGTTTGAAAATAAGTCTTCATGTATTTCTGGGCCCACTGCAACTGTTTCTGCTTGTGAGCATTAGTTAGGAGTTGCCAAAAAGTAGGTTTATGTACAATTGCAAGGCTCTGGATGATCCTACACCTTGAGGTTCGCGGGACTCCAGAGGCACCAGCAGCTTCAAATACCTGTTTGCTGCATTTTAGCAGCTGCTCTCTTAACCCATTGATGCCTAAAACGCCTGCTAAAAACACCTGTGAAATCCAATTTTATTCTAGGATGAATATCCTTATCTCCTGAGGGTTTTCAGAAAAAAACTAAGAATTGTCAACATCTACCAAAACCTAGCACATAGAAACATGAAATAAAATTCATTTCACAGGCTTTATTATGCTATTTATTCATTATGCCAGTATTGTATTACTATGTATTATGCTAGTTATTCATTATGCCAGTATTGTATTTATATATTAACGTTATTGTATTTATTATTATCAATATCAACAATCATCACCATAATTATACTACTATTTATTATGCTATTTATTCATTATGTTCGTTGTACTGATTAGTTTCCGTCACCAACATGTCTCAATGCTCATCGGTAAAAATACAGTTTGCGGGTGAACTGTTTTGCCTTGCGCGGCAGATAATCCTCTACCACCTCCCTCAAAACTCCTCATTATCTTCCAACTCAAATCCCTCGCTGTCAAAATCCTCCTCTGTCGTAGCCATTTTCAAAAACAAATGCACGTGTATGGCTGATTGATTGATGTGGTTCTCAGCAAACGACGGTACATTTGGGTGGTTACGTCATCTTCAGAAAACTCAACAAGAAACATCTGATGTGTATTTGAATCAATAGCAGTACATTCTATGCTGCACGCATAATGAATAGGTTGACAAATACAAAATGCTGCTTCGCACAGCAGCCGGCAAGACACATAATGTTGCGCAATGCAGTAACCGGCGGGACACGTAATGTTTGCCATGCAGCATCCGTCACAAATGGGTTAATTTGATGAATTTGTCTGGCAGTAGCATTCCTTATTATGCCCTTATCTGCACAAACCCATCTGTGCTCTGAATCAGCCGCAAACCTCTTGTCCAAGGCATTGCACTATTTGACGCTTTTCTGCAGCACACTGTAAAAAGTGTATTTCAGTAGTAGTTGAAGCAAGGTAATATTTTGAGTGAGTCACATTCATATTTCTGCTTTAGCAATTGCAGTGGTGGAAAGAGTACTGAAAATCTGTACTCAAGTACAAGTACTGTTATATTACTGAAATAATACTCAACTACAATTACTGATGTTAAAAAAATAATTAAGTAAAGGTACACAGTATTATTCTCAAAAACTACTCAGAGTTCTAGTTACTTTTTAACAGATGATGTTCAATGCATCAACAAAAAGCATTCAATCGGAAAGGGGATTATATAAATTGATTATTAGTTGTTTAGCATAATGTAAAAGAGTGTTAAATTTGGTTAAATGACAGCTAATTTAACCTATTGTATTGAAATCGGTTGTCCTAATATTTTGTGCAGCGCACACGCACATTTGCTAGTTCTGTCCTAACTGAATCCCAGGCGAATGACACATTCTTCCAGGTGCGGCCATGGGCACTCGCCCTGCGTATTTTTGTCCTTATTTTCACTGTTCTCAATGTTGTTGTCCTCTGTCATTCCATTTTGTTTCTGTTTCTCCAAACCTTCAGTAAGGTTTCGAAATGACTTATAAAATGTTGTTATAAAAGTTTGTAAAACAAATGGCCACTGGATTGAATAATAATGATATCTGAAAAGACTACCTATTTGGTAGAAGTTTTACTTTGATTCAAATGAGTCAATCCATGATCTGAACCAAAATCTTTGGGGAAACATTTAATGCACCTTTGTCTAAAGCAGGGCCATACACAGACATTTAATACACCTTTGTCTAGGGCAGGGCCATACACAAATATTTAATACACCTTTGTCTAGGGCAGGGCCATACACAGACATTTAATACACCTTTGTCTAGGGCAGGGCCATACACAGACATTTAATACACCTTTGTCTAAAGCAGGGCCATACACAGACATTTAATACACCTTTGTCTAGGGCAGGGCCATACACAGACATTTAATACACCTTTGTCTAGGGCAGGGCCATACACACAACATTTTAAGTGGCATGTTATTGCTTTGATTATTTAGTTAGCCTACAACATGATATACTAAGAATTGAACGTGAAAGTCTTTTAACGATGACTTATGAGCTATTCGTCTATTTGTTTGTTATGCTACAGTACATAGGCTGTTGTATAATTTGGGTGTTATGTTTCATTTGATTTGGGTTAATTAAGATGTTTTACTGTTATGTGTCATTTCAAAGCAGGAAAAGTAGCACAATCTGATGACAACTATTCAGGAAAACTACTTTGAACCTGAATTAATGCCCTGTAATTGGCTGGGCTTTAGTTGGCTGAAATATATTTGGCTGATCTGAGCTGAGCTGTACAGTACATGGCTGGACTGGGCTGAGCTGTGGTCAGCTGGCCTTTTTAACTGTACTCTATGGTGCAAAATATTGTTTAAATTATGGTAAAACCTTTGGCTATATCAAATACATTTTCATGAAGACATCTGTTAATGATCAATGTTCACTAAGCCTATCTATATTTTACCCCAACAGCAGCTAATTTGTCATAAGCACAATTTACCCTTGAAAGAAGATGATGATATAATAGCACTGAAATAAATGTTTCCAGCACACAAAAACAGATTAACCATATTTTTTTCCAAAATAAGCAAATTATTTAGTCTTCATAAAGTAAACCTTGTCTACTTAAGTTATGCCCATCATTACCTTTGACTACCTTAAAATGTGTCACAGACCCTACGAGTTATGTTATTACTTGAATTATTTAGTTAGCTCAACATATGACCACATTTTGATATGAATATGAACAGCTTTAAAATATTACTTTTTATATGCTATACTCTATTATTATTCTGTTAGGCTACATTGTCTATTATTGTATTATTTGGTTAACATATTTCATAACATTTGGTTTAATGCACATCTTTGTGAAGAGGGAAAGGTACATTTAGAATAATCTGATGAATAAAGTATTTTGTAAAACAAATTAGATTTTTTTTAATTTAATTTAAATGCTTAGTATGTCCAAAATTTCATTATAAAGAGAATAATTTATGAAACTGTAGTCTACAATTACTATTAACTATCCAACACAACTTTTCATAATCTAACATAAGGAGTAACACAAATAACGTATTGGCAAATACACAATTTGTGTAGCAGTGTTCCTGACATGTCATACAAACTCTCTGCTGAGTGAATTGTGTTCACCAAGTCTGCGTTTATAATCTCTTTCTCACTTTCTGTTGCATGCAGGACTGTTTCTGAATATCAGACAGAGATTCTTAAAGGCTCGTGGACCGTTGTCACAAACAACGAAAGGGGGGAGTTGAAGGCAAATCTTGACTGAACTCTGTGTGACTTCACAGGCAAAATCTATGTGATTCCCATAACTTGCGCAGAAGTGATTTCCATGAACAAATCTTTTAGAGTAGCGATTCAGTACAATCAGTTCACTGAAACGACTTGTTCTTTCAAAATTCGCAAATCAGTAGTCTGCTATTAGCTGTCAGCATATCTGGCTTCAATATCCAGAAAGCTAGCAAGAAACATTGACAAATGTACTGTTCTAATCATTACAGTGGGTATCTACTTAATGCAACTTTTGATATTGGATATAATAACAAAATGATAATATTGTACCATAACTAATTATGGAGAGATAAACATAATCAAATCACTTACAGGATTATCATTCATGATTTCAGTCTTAACCGTCTGTGTGGAGTTTTGGTTTGCCGCGTTCAGCTACATGTGTGTGCGCGAGCAGTATGACAGCAGTCTGTGATGCTGGATTAGAACTCACTCGGTTTGGCTGCCCTGATCGCCGATTTTCATTGTCCCTTTTGTGATTGGGTGAAAAAAAAATCAGTTAAGATTTGGATATATTTAATTTTAGGTCTACTCAGTAACGAATTGTGATTTAAAAAGTAGCGAAGTATGGAGGACCAAGTCTGACAAAATAAAAAATAAATACATGAATAAATAAATGCTCAAAAAATAAATAAGCATACAATTAGGTGCACAATAAATACAGTAAATTAATCTAGGCAGTAATTAAATTATACAATGAGACATTAATGTATATATCTCTTTAAATTAGCTTCTTTATTTATTCACATTTGTAATAATAACCTTATTTATTTATTGTCTGTTATAATTTTCAACGTTAGTTATTTATGAATTATTTTTTAAATGTATGTATTTATAATATTTTTGTTTGTTTCATTCTTCCTTAGTATTTTTTTTACCTTATTTCTTCAACGCTATTTATTTCTACCTGTCATATTTACATTTCTGTATGCATTTCTGCCTCATTATGCAAATGAGAAGGGGTTGTGTCTTAGGGGGAAAACGTATAATTTAATTACTGCCTAGATTTATTTATTTCCTGTATTTATTGTGCAATTAATTGTATGCTTATTTATTTTTGAGCATTTATTTATTTATATATTTATTTCTTATTTTGTCAGACTTGGTCCTCCATAGCGTAGTCCAAATAGTCTATCTGTAGATGCTCTACAGATTATCTACAGACAATCAACAACATTTTAACAAACTATCTACTATACTAATCTTAAACCTTCCCCTAATGGTCATCCTAACCCTAACCATTAATAAAACATTGAAAATTTACCACTACCCCACAATTAGTAACATACACTAACACACACAATTAGTTGCGCATTAACAGGTCATTTTTTATAGTGTTTTGATGGTATGACTATCTACAGAGCACCTACATATGGAATTTGGGACTCTCAAAATAAAGTGTAGCCCATAAGACTTCTAAAACTTTCAGGCCGGCACACCGTCAGCATTTTTATTGCCCTGTATTAAATTCCCTTGTTGCAGTCTTAATGCTTGTACGAGCGTTATGTGATGTGTTTGTCCATGTAGTTTCTCTCTCTATATATATATACACATTTCTCTGCTTGTATACTGCGTGCGGCTATAATTTATAGCAGAGGAGAGTTGTTCCTCCCTGTCCATCTGCACCTGAGCTCTGTGTTACCAATATATCTGGAATTAGCTCTGGAATCAGTTAATTAAGTTTGCCAGCAGCTGTCTTCCTGGAAGGGTGTGTTAATTGGACACAGGTGGAAAGCAGAGTTGCCAGAAAGACATCACTGCAGAAGATAATATGCTTAAAAAGGGAAATAAAAATATACAGTATTGTCATTATGTATGATCGGTTGGTCTTGCAAATGTATCCTGAGAAGATTTTCCATTTTGTACATCCATCAGTTATGAAATAGATATCACAGAACATCTTTAATGTGGGCAGACAGCAGTGTGGACCACTGTCTGATTGCATTAAAGTCAAGAGAAATGCAAGGGAGGTTTGACACGGTGTGGGTTTTTGGTGGCGTGGTTAGGGCATGATCGGGGGCCGCGTTCAAGGCTCACCTGCCCAGGTTTATGACGCCCCGTGGGATACCCGTTGGTGTGTTGAAGGCTGGGAGCAGCTTCTCGCCAAGGTCCAGCACTTTCCTCTTGAAAATCTGTTAGCACAAGGAAGAAGATATGTTGTAAACACAGTGTTACAGTCCTAATCAAGCACACACCATCATCACTGCCATACCTAAAACCGCTTAAAGTAAATTTAAACACAGGACTATTGTATGGCATATTATTACTTGAATTACATATTATTATTTGCCATTTAGCGGACAATGTACAATGCTTAACTCTCATGCTGGAAGCCGACCCACTACAGTCAGCCCTTAAGCTTCTGCAGTTTTTTACTGTTTGTGAAACCTCTTCTCTTCCAAGAAAATAACCTTTTCCCCTAACAAAGAAAAAACTCCCAAAGGACTCTGTCTTCCATTGACTTTTCCCACAAAATGTTTTTCAGATGAAAAGAAGGTCGGCTGTCATACACAGCCAGGATAAGTAGAGCGCGGCACCAGACTCAATACTTTCGGATAGATTCCCAGCCTCCCTCCACAAATAAAGTTAATTATGTGGAACATAGCAAACCCAGGGACAACAGAGCCATAGCACTTCTCTGGGAAGGATTAAAAGCAATCTCACTGATGTAATCCACAGCAGTTCAATTAAACCTACACTCACTCAGTTGGCCGCCTCTTGAAAACTGGGCCACGGGAGGGTGAGGCCCTGTCTCAAAGTGAGATTAACAGGTCAAACAACTCTGCTGAGTCCCCGCTGAGTCAGAGTTAGGAAGACGGAGAAGAGAGTTGGTCGAAATCCAGGGACGAAAAAAATAAACAGAAGGCATCGGGGACAAGCGAGTGCCCGTTTTAAATTTGAGCGGCATGGCTGCTAAAGAGAAAGACGAGAGATGTAATGAGATTATGAGAGAAGGCGGTCCATGAAGAGATACTGTGTGAGTACGTGTGCGTGTTTGCCTGCGTGTGTGCTATTGCTAGGTGTCACAGTGTGTTGGCTGTCTCTGTTGACTGGCCGCGAGGTGACTCAGCTAAAAGATCGAGTGAGAATGACAGGAAAGAGGTAGCGGAGATCGCTGAGTGTTCTGACGAAACATGCCCGCGTCGCAAACTACATCCTACCCTCCAAGGCCCTGGTTAAAAGTAGTGCACTACGAAGTTGACAGGGTGTTGTTTGGGACACTGCCCTAAATGCATGTCTGAGTAACCAGCGGTCGCAGCCATTAGAAGTATGATCATCATTAATGTTGTTATGAGTGGCCTGTACCGTTGTCCTAAGTGAATAATATGATGTTGCTCCGGCCTCTGGCACGAACCACTAACTCTTGCTGCAGCCCAGAGCAGAGAAAGGTTTTTTTTCTTCTGCATCTGAGGATGTACCCTGACCAATCTGGCTGGTCATGACTCAACCTCTCTTGGCCTTTGTGTTTGTCAGTTGCAGGCAGAGTTGCATGTAAATACTGGCACATTTATTGGCTAACGAACAGTCATAATTATGTGTGTTTGCAGTCATAAAGTTCTTATGTTGTGATATTGCCTACATACAGCAGTGATTATCATGGCTGTAATTCAGGGCACTACATCAGTAAACCAACAGTGATTAAACGCTTAAGATGGGTCACTGGTTTAGTGATAGCACCTGGTAGTAATAGCACAGTTGGGATAAGTGTAGGAAAAATGTTTTAACAATTACAATGTGGAATGTAGTGTGCATGTCTAGGATGCAGAGTCAATTTCAGAATGACACAATAAAGGCAAAACTAATGTCAAAATACAAATCAGGCAAAGAATCCTATGCTGGACAGTAGCTATTTAATTTAGATGATAGTGGTTGCTGGAGATAAAGTTGAACATCTGAATGGCTTTGCAGGAGTTTTCAACAGAGGTAATCAATATAAACTGTCTAGGTCTAAATGTGACAATTACCTGATAGGAACAGCTCAAATGTAGTGTTGTATCTGTAAAATTACTTAGGTGGCTTGTATGCAGTGTTACAATTACCCGTTCTAAATTTAACCCTTTTCTAACGTTCCCAATTCTGTCCACACAGAAGCCCAAACATACTAACCTTTATACAAACATACACAAACCTTTATACAAACATACACAAACCTTTATACAAACATACACAAACCCTAACACAAACACTCATACAACCATACACAAACCCTGACACAAACATAGACAAGCCTCACACAACCATACAAAAACCCTGACACAAACATACACAAGCCTCACACAACCATACACAAACCCTGACACAAACATACACAAGCCTCAAACAACCATACACAAAGCCTCACACAAACATACACAAACCCTCACAAAACCATACACAAACCCTCACACAATCATACACAATCCCTCACACAACCATACACAAACCCTGACACAAACATACACAAGCCTCAAACAACCATACACAAAGCCTCACACAAACATACACAACCCCTCACACAATCATACACAATCCCTCACACAACCATACACAAACCCTGACACAAACATACAAAAGCTTCAAACAACCATACACAAAGCCTCACACAAACATACACAAACCCTCACAAAACCATACACAAACCCTCACACAAATATACACATACCCTCACACAACCATACACAAACCCTGACACAAACATACAAAAGCCTCAAACAACCATACATAAAGCCTCACACAAACATACACAAACCCTCACACAACCATACACAAACCCTAATACAAACATACACAAGCCTCAAACAACCAAACAAAAAGCCTCACACAACCATAAATAAAGCCTCACACAAACATACACAAAGCCTCACAGAAACATACACAAACCTCCATACAAACACACAGAAACCCTCACACAAACATACAAAACATACAGAAACCCTCACACTAACAAACACAAACATACACAAACCCTCACACAGACATACACAAACCCTGACACAAACATACACAAACCCTCACACAAACATACACAAACCCTGACACAAACATACACAAACCCTCAAACAAACACACATACAAACACACACAAAGCCCCACACAAACACACACAAACCATCTCACAAACATACACAAACATACAGAAACCCTTAAACAAACCTCCATACAAACACACAAAAACCCTCATACAAACATACACAAAACTTCATACAAAAACACACACACCCTCATACAAACACACACAAACCCTCATACAAACATACACAAACCCTCATACAAAAACACACAAACCCTCATACAAACACACACAAACCCTCATACAAACACACACACCTTCATGCAAATGCACACAAACCCTCATACAAAAACACACAAACCCTCATAAAAACACACACAAACCCTCATACAAAAACACACAAACCCTCATACAAACACACACACACCTTTATACAAACATACATAAACATACATAAACATACATAAACATACACAAACCCTCATACAAACACACACAAACCCTCATTCAAACACACACACCTTCATACAAACACACACAAACCCTCATACATACAAACACACACAAACCCTCATACATACAAACACACACACCTTCATTCAAATGCCCAAAAACCCTCATAGAAACACACAAACCCTCATACAGAAACACACAAACCCTCATACAAACACACACACCTTCATACAAACGCACACAAATCCTAATACAAACATACACAAACCCTCATACAAACACACACACCTTCATACAAACATACATAAACATACACAAACCCTAATAAAAAACACACACAAACCCTCATTCAAACACACACACCTTCATACAAACGCACACAAACCCTCATACAAAAACACACAAACCCTCATACAAACACACATCCCATTCATACGAACATACACCCAAACCCTCACACAAACATACACAAACCCTCACACAAACACACACACCTTCAAACACACACACCTTCATACAAAAACACACAAACCCTTATACAAAAACACACAAACCCTCATACAAAAACACACAAACCCTCATACAAACATACACAAACATACACAAACCCTCATACAAGCACACACACCTTCATACAAACACACACACCTTCATACAAACGCACACAAACCTTCATACAAAAACACACAAACCCTCACGCAAACATACACAAACACACACAAACCCTCACACACCCTCACACAAACACACACAAACCCTTATACAAAAACACACAAACCCTCATACAAACATACACAAACATACACAAACCCTCACACACAGACATGCACTCACACATGCACTAAAGCTGTGACCTTGCCAAATGCCAATTCACCATTTGCTGCTTCAAGGTTATTTTCAAAATGCAGTTCTATGTATTTCTCTTGGTGTTATAATCAGGCCCAGTGTCCAGTACCCACAGTGGTTCAAAAAGGCACCCAACAGAGACACAAAAATCCCAGTGACGCCTCCAGGGCCTGTCGAGTTACTTCTGTTCCCTCGTAGCCTCCCAAATCTCACCCACATCATTCTAAGTGAACTTATTGAGAGGCCAACAGAGAGGATTCATAGATATAGTATAATATCTTTGTGCATGCAAGTGTGCCCTTTATGTTTGTTTACTGACTGTATGCTAATTTGACAGTGTGTGGGCTAGGCGTCCAAGACGCTGTTTCGCAGGGAAACTAAATTTTGGTGGTCACGAGCCCGATCGTGGTCATGACTTCTCCAACTCTGCTTGGAACCCAGTCAAAGGGCAAAGCGAAGGGCAAAGTGATACAGCTCTGCACAGGATAAAGGCGTAGAAGTGTCTGACTAATCTACTTTGCTACTTTGCTCTTCAGCTACTCCTTTTTGTAGTTGGTAATTGTGTAGTCCTGCCAAATATGAACTGACTAAACATTTGTGTGTTGAACGAGCAGTGTGATAAGTATCGGATGTTTTGGAAACAGGTTGTTGGAGGAAGCATGTGAGCTCCCTTCAATGATTCCAAAGCTGTGTTGGAGGTGCCGACACTGGGGAGAAAAAGAATGACTGTGTGTGTTTCAGTTAGAAATATTTGTGTCAAGTCCACAGGTTCGTAAAATGTGGTGATATACTTCTATACTGTATTGTTAGAATAAGTTAATTAACTCTGCAATAACGTTTTTGAAAAATATTGAGATACTGAGTGAAGGATCTTTTGCTGTAAAGAAATAGTCATATATTCATTTTTTTACATACTTTTGGGGACCACAAATTATTTTGTATTCAACATTAATTCATCTTACTGGATCAAACTTTAATCTGAAATGGACAGAAATACTATTTCTCCTAGTGGAAACTCACTGTTCTTTTGGCGATTGTTGGTACTCTCAAGTGGGGTTAAACAAGGACACACAAACACCAATAAATCAGACTGTTATTAATCATTATTACACTGTTAATAATCCTTGTTCACCCACCTATTAATTACAGCTAGATGCTTTTATGTTGCATGATTTAGCACTTAACACATGTAACATAACAGGCCCCTCCCACTCTACCTTCCCTGATGTTGGAGAGCATGACTCCAGCTTTAGCCACTCAGCTAAACCCTCACGCTCTCTCCTCTCTCCCTCCTCTCCATTGTTTCATCACACTAGTGTCTATAGAGCCTTACTGCTGTTCCACATGCAGCGCACGTCATCTCCCGCCCATCCATCCCAACTGTCCCACTTGTGGAAACTGGCGTTCATCCACAATTCCTCCCCGTCAATCGGAGGAATGGACAGTACCTCGCCATGGAGCATTGATCCACCGTGACAGGAGACAGCTCACTCACTTTGCTCTCTGTTTTCAGAGTTCCCCCTTGGATGTCGAACATGGCTGGCGTGTGGGGAAACCATGTGGCTGTTCTCTTTAAAGCACAAGAAACATGCAGCGGGCTCTAGAGTCACCACTCCCTGATCAAGCTATGTCAGGAACCAGACAGACTGAGGAGTGTAGGATTCACTACGTTTGGCCTGAAACAAGCTGCTATTGTTTAAACTCCTCGACACTCCTCGAGTCTGAGAACATTTTAAGGATATAAAAGTGGAGAAGAAAAAAGGAGCAGATTAAAAATGAAATAAAAATGTATTAAGAACAATTCTGTGCTGGAACCATTTTAAATTATCTAAAGAACTACAGTAAACATACATTTGTTATTTAAAGAGTTTAGAAAAAAAACAATTAACCCTGAGTGTTGCTAAATAACTAGATCACAAGCTGAATTGCATATTTACTATGGTGCCATTAAAATTAATTTTAGATTGAATCGACATTGAAAAGACGTTAAATAGACATCTTTGTGGTTGAATAGATGTTGAATATTTTATTTTGCTCAAGGTAAAAACTTTAATCATTTTTTCAATTGCATATGTGAGTTTTAACTTCTATGTTATAGCTATTTGTCCCCCAAAACATTTGCCTTTTTTACACAGTTTTTCCAACAGCTACATTTTTGCTAAAGCAGCATACAGGTGTACAAAGAACTGACCCAGGCAAACATGTACAGTATATGAAACATGCTTATACAACGGTTTGTTGTTTTACTATGCTGACTGCTACTTTGCTGTAAACCAATTAAGGCTGTATTTTAGAGACTCAAATTAACTCAAAACGAATCTCTTCATTTAATAATTCAGCAGAGTATTGGACTATTTTTGCTATTTTCTTTCCATTTTCTAGCTGGCCGCAGTGGAAAATGCTTTTGCATAGCAGTACATAACAACAGCAAACAGTTATTAGAGGCCAGATAATGCAAATTTTACCCTACATTACCACTGTTTATGATTTTTATTTTCACCTTCCTAGTGAACATGAAGCAAAGAAGGTAATAATTCCACAATGGACCGACAATGCCCATTATCCCGTTCTCTTTGAGAACACACTGAAGTCACTATTGGGACTATGACAGTCAACGATAAAGCCAATATTATTTGGCAAAGACATTACTTCAAAGCAGAGTAGGTCTGGTTCTTCACCACTAGCAGCATCTTCCAGCAAGGTGGATCGTGCTTCACAAAGCCAGATGCATTCCACCCCAAAATCTCACCCACCAACAGAGTGAGACAAACCCAACACATTTCCAGGAGAATAAAGCCCCATCTATCCATGGCTGTCATATTTTCTGCTATCGAACAAAAAGAGAAGACAAATTAGCTGTGTTTGTTGCGAGACAAAAGGAAACAGGAGATTTTGAGAAGCGGGACTGTTGTAAATGGCAATACAGTATGTTTTAGATATTACAATACTTAATATATTTTTCAGTGTGATAGGGTTTTATTCATTGTATTTTATCATGTTTTATCCAAAGCTACCCAGAGTAGCTGGTGATACACAAAGGATGCTTTTTTTTTCAGTTACATCTCATCAAACCCTAACAGCACCAAACCTGTTAAGGTACAACCCACTATACAACTATCTGTCGCCAAAAAAGTTCAACCAAGTCACAGTTTTTTCAAAAAGTGATAGAAATTGGATCCAAATGTGAGACATACTTCATTTACCGCCATTCCTCTCATCTCTCATCATCCCGTTCTTTCATCCACACCAATCTTTAATTCAAGATGGCAGCTGACTCTAGAAGGCTGCAGGAAGGCTGAGGAGACTAAAGCTGTCAACTTGGATCCGTCATCTATCCCAAAGCAAAGCATTACCCCCATTCGTTGTTTTTGACGCTGGTGGATGCCGGCCGGTTCGGTTTTGCACCTAATAGGCGTTGACAAACATGACCCTTTACTCACATTTCACACTGCAACCAAAGGGGAAGGGGGGGGGGGGG
>JACXGM010007172.1:0-11804 GCA_016801145.1 Umbra pygmaea | reverse complement strand
ATCGTGTTGAAGGAAGTCATTGAAGATCAACAACTATGCCAGGTACCTAAGCGGTGGCCTGTTCCAACTGCTCAGTTTCACCAGAAAACACTAGCCTGTCAAACTGCTAGACTGGGTAACAGTTTGTGCTCTCAGTCCCCCACTTTCTACCTCACGGCTGGGTTAAACAGGGTTGGGACCGGTCAGTCCGTAGATGGTAGACCAAAGATGCTGGAAGTTGTCTTGGAGGGCCAGTAGAGGGGACTCTTCCCTCTGGTCTAAAGATCATTCCCAATGCCCCAGGGCAGTGATGGGGACATCTGCCCTGCATAGGGTACAGTCTTTGGGATGGGACATTAAACGGGTGTCCTGACTCTCTATGGTCCCTAAATATCTCGTGGCATTATTCGTAAGAGTAGGTGTTTTAACCCCTGTATCCTGGATGAATGTACAATATGGCCTTAATACCATTGTGGCAACCTAATCATCCCCAGCTTACAATTGTCTAATTCATCCTCTGTCACTTCTCCCCAGGGCATTGCTGCAAATGAGAATATGTTCATAGTCAACTTGACTGGTAAACTAACAGTAACATCAGTAAAACAACAGTAATTACCATCGGCTGTTTAATGGACTTGATTATTTTGCTGCCCCCGTCCACTAACTGTCCACTGCTCCCCCACAACCTCCAACAATTTGCTCTGCATAAACAATATGGACATTTCTCTTAGACCTTAAACATCACACAGTACAAATATACTATTGTGTAACGTGTTTATGTACAATCCTGTATGTAGTTTGCTACAATTTCGTTTTTAACATATTATATTGTTTCAACATTATACTTTGTTTTTTTGCAACTTTTTCCTCAATATATTGTTGAGATCTTCACAGTACACAAAATATTCACTGTATATGCAATTACATCAAACAAAACTAAACATTAGCTGTAGTCTTTTGGGGGTCTGGGAAATATACATCACAATTAACTAAACTCTGGAGCCACACGACAGTTTAAATTGTCCCACCACAGTTTCCGAAGCAAGCCAAAATGTTGGCACTTCAAAATGAATTAGCGTAGACAATATTAGTTTGCTCATGCAGTATATCCCAGAGCTAAAACTGACTACATTTACATTGATATGAATTAAGTGGATACATTTTTTATCCCGATTAGCTGTAGCCATTTTGGAGTCTGACCTGAAATTAAAAACACATTAGAGGTATAAAATTAACTAATTTTTCCAAAACATTATAGGTAAACAGTACCAACATGAGAATATACAATGCAACAAATAAACAGCATAACAAATAACAGCAACTAGAGTAAAAAAATTAAGTCCCTGCTTTGCAGTAAGTATTATATAAGTTTTAATTATGATTTACTTTTGGGGAAGAACATTGCTGTTTCTAGACTTTGGCAACTATGAATAGTGGCGGTATGTCCTTTTTGGTAACTATGGGTGCATGGGCTTTATACTGTATGAATGTTTAAACAATTTAGACTGAGTCACAGTAATATTTATCATAAAAACAGACAACCATCTGCATAGTCACTAAATTGCTTCCCCCATTCTGAAATTGCCTGTAAGTCTTTGTTTCAAGTCTCAGTTAGATCGCCTGCTGTAATGTAGGTAAGGCTATGGAAAGGGTATTTTTCTTCTAGTAATAATAGTTATTAACAGCACAAGGCAGCTGCCCTACACATCTTTGAAATTATAAGCAACTCCAAATGTTAAGCCATTGCAAGTGTTTTTTTTAAATCACTTATGATCAATAACATTCAAGGCTGTACTAATCCCAAGAAATACAGCACAAAATTTCATCTGCCTACGCCAATCGGCAGTCAATTCAGTTTTTTAAGTAAGTAGAGAGTGGTTCTATATGCATGCTGAAACTCACAATAGTTAACTTGTTCTCTAAAACACACCGCTGCATTTAATCAAACCAAGTTCTGTTCATTAGCCCACCAGGAGCCCGCCCCAAACTCATTGGGCAACTGTTAGAGCGGGCAAAGAGTCTAGAGCTATTAAGGTCCTAGAATAGGGTGCTTTGCCCTTTTTAGTCAGCCAATTTAATGGCTTTCTTTCAAACCTGAGGACACATTCTCGTTCAGGCTTTGTTTCAGGGTTTGGTAAACAGGCTTGGCAATACAGACCGCTACCATTCTTACATTGCCCCTGAAGGTTGTTAAGGTGCCTGATGGCCTTTTTCACATTCCCCACACTAACATGATGGAGATGGGAACTCTATTCAAGCACACTATCAGTACTATCTGATATTAAACAACTGTAAATGCAGACGGAACCGTTGACCACAATCTACCATAAATATACTGTATCTTCTTCTGTCCAATCGATAAACAGTGTGTGGATCTATTTTTTTTTACTTCACTTCTCCAGACTATAGATCTGGAAAGATCTGTGCACGTGCCCCGTCGCTTCTCCCTGCCAAGTCCATGGACCACCGCAGTGATAACTGGACATGTTGGTGTGGTGTAGTCTAGAAGAGCACTATGCAACATCAAATCTGTCTGTTTTAATGGTGTAAAAAGCTTAGGAAACATAAGTATGATAGAAATACAGTTCGCATTAAGATGCATATCACACACGAGACAAAAACAGTCCAGCAATCTTTTTTCCTGTGTCATTGCAAACATTGGTGAAGCAAGCAGACAAGCTAGGTGATGCTAACTCGCTCACTGTCAGACAGGCTACCAGTGGCATTAAATCACCTTCATTGTTCTGTCATGCAACTGAGGCTATTATATAGCCGCTTGATTATGAAGATTTAGGTGGTAAAATCAACTTCTTTACCAGATGCAATGAGTGTAGAATGCACCTTGCTTCCGGTACTGAAATACCTTACAGTTTGTTGGGGCCTACAAATAGAGGCAGCTTTTCATCTGCCATTCAAACACTGTCAGTAAAGTAGGCAGGCTGCATTTTCTCCATCAAACTGTGATTAAAGGGATGAAAACAACTGTTGAGTGGGAGGTATTTCATTTTTATATTTTTTGACAGTATAGGAGAAAGCAGAAGTTAGAGACATGTAGGTGGAGAGAGAGGAAGGGAACTGAGCCGGGTAATGTGTGGTCCAGAGTCCGGAGCGTAGACCAGTACACCTAAATGTACTGTGTAGACACCTTTACTTCTGTATGAGAACAATGTTTTGGGCAGCGGAGACTCTTATATTTGAATAAAATTTTGTAAAGCCATTGTTATGGTTCGTTATTAGACTTTAAAACTACAGGATTCCTCATTCATTATTAAACAAGCCTCTGCTACTGGTGGCAATGAAAATACAATACATTTACGTTCTTATTGCTGTAAGAGACAATATGGTGCCATTTGATACTTGGGAGTCAATAACCTTAATATTCAGTGCATGTGATGACACTACATTTTCAAGTTAAAAAGGTGACCAAGCAAAAGCCAAAAGAGACATGTTTATGGTCCAACATATCAGTATATACACTTTCTTTTTTCATAAAGTTCACTCTACTTTAACCAGCATGTACAGTATATTCATTTTTGTTGGTGCGCCAACTCATGCTCAGTTTTTACAAAACTATTTACTGAGAAATATAGCTAGTCTGAGACTTGTTATTTGGAATTTCACAGCTGAATAATATCTGAAGCCAAGGCTTAATGAACAGCGCAAGTACATGGTAACCAATGAATCATTTTACATCACAGGATATAAACCCTGGCTATTAGATGCTATATATGACACTTTATTAGTTAATATATAAATATTGTACCTCATTCTATCATGAAAATAGCCAGAGACCAAATTACTGGCATGAAGTGATAATCCTAAACATCAAAAACATTTGGGATCTTACAACATCGTGTTTCTAAGATCACAGATTGGCACATGGCCGCCTCTGCAAACACCACAGCCTGCCTGGTTGATCGCCTGCTGTGTGGTGAAAGCTGCCAAATGTATGTGTTGTAAACCTGTGGTATTGTCCTGATAACAAGCTCATTTCCTTAGAATAATTTAACTTTAAACAATCAGTTGATTCTTTTAAGCACTAATCTGTCCTGTATTTTGTTTTTACAGTACATCTGTCCCAGTGGTTCAGATCATTATTAGCATCTGATGCTTTTTCCATTGATTTCAATAGGCAGTGTGAGAAGCTTGTAAATACTAAAGTCTTAAGCAGCAAACACACAGACCATGGAATATATTATTAGTTGTGTTCTTAGCAAGTGTGAAAAACACCATAAACAGTGCTATGGAAAACAATATTAATTTACACTATTTTTAGATGCCATTTATGTTTCTCTGTGAATGTCTGATTCCTTTTTTTAAATAGGTAGCGACTTTGCATCCTAAGCAAACACTTAGTACCTCTCAGCCATGTGTGTTTGACTTGATACACCATGACAGAGCCAGAACACATCATCTCAACCTAACGTCTTCTTCTCCCTCCACTACACTACTTTGTGTCTTATGACACAAGACACATTTCCTGCAAATTGATTTCATTCTTCATTTCACACGCGGCTGCTGTTAGATGACCATGGGGGAAGTGGAAGAGTACACAGGTGTCACAGAGCAGGAATACCGATCTAAGATCAGGTTTACCCTATTTGTCATAATAAATAATATTACATGGGCATCGGTGTCCTTGTCCTAAAACCGCACTTGTACTTTTAAGATTCTCTGAAATCTGTATCAACGAGGATTTGAGTTTCCAATCTGTAAATGCCCCCAAGTATTAAAACACATTTGGAGTATTTCAACATACCGCTAGGGTAATTCCAGCAGAACGGTTCGGGTAAAGATTGGATAATTGAAGCTTGTCTCCAAATCGTGATCTTATCATGCTTAGCTTTGAAGTGAAGCTTGTTTCTCTAAAGCAGTTATCGTAGCTTGTAATAGAATGCAATATTTCCCCAGCATGTAGACTACACCAAGAAACCAAGCATGCCCTGAGGCGCTGTCATCGCAGACTCAATTACCTGTGTGGTTCACACTGTCCTCTAGACCGAAGGTGTTAAATATTCCACATATTGATAGCTAATTGACCACCATGTCAAACAACATTTCCTTAACTTTAATTCATTCCACAGGATTGATTAACAAGTCTGACTTCAGGATGAGTGCCTGAAATGAATGTGACACAGAGGTACATGTCCAGAGTGACTGTTGGCCATGTGGAGTGAGAACAGTGTCTGTTTTTCTTACTCCATAAAGGTGTACCGTATTTAGAGTGGGTTTGGCAAAAAAGTCCTGGATAAGGCGACAGCGAGCCACTAATATACCCAATCGTCTAATGACATAGAAGGTGACATACTGTGCCTATGAATATATTCCAGCATAAATAAGCAACAGTCTCTGGGGGGGTGTTGTCTGTATGAGGACAGTGATGGGACAGCCATGTCAGATGATTGAGCTCACTCAGATCATCAATCATCACTACAAGTGTCTAGATGGAGATTCAGTTCAGTTATAGCCTCCGCCACTAAGTGGCGCTGTGTGCTGCTCTTTGTTTAACATCTTCAAGAGGGACATCGAAGACTTGACTTATCCCAATGCTGACTGCCTTCTTCATCAATGTAGATTTCCTATGTATTAACACAGTGAAATACAAATAAGAAAATGTATGGAATCTGTGTTCAGTTTTAATGCTGCTGCTGTAGCTGTGGTATCATTTTTTTTCAACAAATGTTAAGAAAAATAAAAATCTTTTCACAGCTGGTTGCAGTAATACTGTAAATGAAATCACGCTCTGTGTAATTTCGTTCAGCAAACACAATCTCATCACAGCTGGGCACTATTAAATTATATGTCCAATCAACATCCATGGCAATGTCATTTCAGTTCGAAAAAAAAGATCATATTGCAGCTGGTTGCCATGCAAATGTATGTTGAATCAACCTCTAGTCTGGCTTGCAAAGTGATGTGTTATTCCTACTGGAATCCAACCAAGAGCTGCGATTTCCAAAATTCTAATCTGCAATCTGCCACTTGGACAGGGTTGTTTTATTGCAAATGATAACCTGAAAGGCAGACCATGTGTACCCATCTGGCAGGTGCACAACAACATAAATAAATAGACATTTAATTTAATCAAATTAGGTGACCTGGATTACTTAGATTTTCTGTACGTGATTGACCAGCAGTAGACAGACAGCTGTCTCCACTTGGATTTGGAGTAAACGATTGGTTGTCCCTGGCGCAGTGTGTTGGCTGTATATAATAGTGTAATTTGGCAGCTGTCTTTGAACCGTTGGGATACGGCTGTGGTTGTGTTTGAGGGGGACAGCCCTGGTTTAAAACTAATGACAATGTGCATGACTAATGAGCTAAAAAGTGTCGGAACAGAAACAATGACACCTCAGAACAATAAAACAAACCGGATAATTATTTTGAAAAACCGTACTTCATATATCAAATTGAATAATGATGAAGTTGTGATTATGGAATAGTAGTTGGTGTTCAAATGGACAGCGTATTTTGTTTTGCTTGCCGACAGTCTGTGGAAAACAGAGGACTGTCACATACATGGATTGAAAGCCGGCAAGCTGCAATTAGGTTGATGTACTTAACAAATCTAAAAGTCAAAGAAATGCTGTGCTTGCCAACATTTGCTCAACAGCTGAACTAACTGTCAGCTGCAAGGCAAACATTATTTTTGTTATTTTGAATACAGCTTAATTCAAGCAAAATCTGTTGCTTAAACAAATGTTAACACGGTTAAAAGTCCACACAACCGGAAGAGTAACATGGCTTAAAGGTACTATTTCTAAAATTAGTAAAATTATAGCCGTAACAATGGATCTACTTTCTCTTTCCTGCTGACCAGCTTACAAACACTGTAAAAACTTTTTTACTTCGATAACGATATTGTAACAGCTAGTTTGGTTGAGGTGGAGTGAAGAAATCGAAGCAAATACAGGTTGTAATCACTAGAAAAGCCAAGCTGGAACATATATTAACATGAGTCACAGTAAAAGCCAAAGTAAAGTCACACCAATATATAGGTGGAAAGCAACAGTAATGTAACAATAACACTTACTGAGAAAGCGGAATAACACTAGGTGTCTACGTAGTTGTATTAACAATTACAACATCACCAATCATACATCCATAGAGCAAAAAATGAAGCACACACACTGTTGAAAAGACACAGACTATATATTGACAGTAATGAGCAAACACAGAACTGGTGAGCAGGATTTTGAGGAGATATGGCACAAGTGTGTGTGTAGAGGTGGTTAGAAGTCCAAGATGAGATTATGAGTGACCAGTGGGAGGAGCCAGGGTCCCTTAAAACAGTCCCTAACCACCAGCAAGCAGGAGAGGGGATGTCACAGATACTTATTTTGGTACCTCAGTATCTATACCAAATCAATACCATGGCAAGATCACTGATAACCAATAATGTCTCATAAACACACATTTAAAAAACATTACCAAAGTATCTAAATATTTAAAACTGTTGTTTAACTACAATACACAATATTATTTAGCATATTCTGTTTTTTTCTTATATTTTTCATATACTTTTGTGTAGGCCTACCGGTAATTGCCCCTATTCACTGTAATCTAAACACCTGGATTTCCCCCAGAGGTTATTTTCTTATCTTTTCACTAATAGCTGAACCGTTAAGGTCATGTATATTTGGCTTTCATTTAATAATTCTTTCTTATGTCGAAATTGAATTATGAATAATCAAACCACATCTGAATAACACTAAATGTGGTAGTTTTATAGTTAAACCTGCACTGTAACTTTTTTTTGAACTAGTAAACAATAGGAACTAGCATATTGGATCCAGGAATGGAAAATGTCAATTTGTTTTTTGTTTTTTTACCTAGTGGGCATGTTGAGAACAATTTCACATTTGAAACGGCGACCTGGCAACTTAAATAATACAAAATAAAGAAATAAGTAGAATAGCAAAATTGACATTTTACAATATCTAACTAGCAACAAATATATATTACGGACAAAATAATCACGTGGATTTTCCGAAATCGGTTATTTTGTCAATGTATAATTCCTGTGTTCAGTAAAAACGTAATAAATGGAGAGTTAATGTTTCGATAAAATTTAATAGTTGTGCATTTTGTGCATAGATAAAATGTGATTCTTTTTAAATGGGCCCAATATTACCCGATATGCTATGAACACACATGCATTCGTGGCTGTGAGGATGTGATAGTGGCTACTGTGGTGATTAAATCTTTTTTAATGCAAGCTGACCGCCCTGCCTTATTTCCGGCGCTGGTTAAGAACCCAGCATACAGGAATACGAGTGGTCAGAACTCGGTAGTGAAGTAAACCTGATAATTAGTTTGTGTGCAAATTAAAATGTGTTATTTGTTTACAATTGCATTTGGACATTTTCACTTGTACTCACTTTTGTTGCCAGCAGTTTAGACCTTAAAGTGTGTTGAGTTATTTTGAGAGGACAGCAAATTGACTCTGTTATAAAAGCTGTACACTCAGGACTTTACATTGTACCAAAGTTTAATTTCTTCAGTGTTGTTACATGAAAAGTTATAATCAAATATTTACAAAATTGTGAGGGGTGCACTCACTTTTGTGAGATACTGTATGTAAAATGCTAATAAAGTACTGGAAAGAAGGAAATCCAAGGCACTCTTCTTAAAATTATAAAAAGCCTTTAATATTACTGGCTATATCATAGTAGAAAATTTAAAAATATAAACAGTAATAAAGTACTGTTTTGAAATGCTGGTACCATGGTACTTTCTCGTACCGGTTTACCGCAGAACCCTAATATGGGATAATGATTCCTTACACGATAGAGTGCTTTTTAACAACAACAAAAACCATGGCATAGCATGAATGAATTATATTAAGTATGGACCAGTGCAAACACTGCAGGTGCACAACTTGTCATGTCCTCATGGAAATTAATGTTCAAACGGCAAAATATGCACTGCATGGTGTAGTGCACTGCCTTTATTGATTTTTTAAATATCATTAAATTAATGTTCTACTGTTTTTGGAAGCTACTCACTGTTTTCACTCTGTGGAATATTCTACATACACTGTGTTCCAAATTATTATGCAAATTGGAATAAAGTGTCATAAACATTAAATATTTTGTTTTTCAATTATACTCATGGATGGTATTGTGTCTCTGGGCTCTTTGGATCACTGAAATCAATCTCAGACACCCGTGCCAATTAGTTTGCCAGGTGAGCCCAATTAAAGGAAAACTACTTAAGAAGGATGTTCCACATTATTAAGCAGGCCACAGGTTTCAAGCAATATGGGAAAAAAAGGATCTCTCTGCTACTGAAAAGCGTCAATAGTGCAATGCCTTGTACAAGGTATGAAAACATTAGATATTTCACAAACTTAAGCGTGATCACTGTACTGTGAAGAAATTTGTGGCTGATTCAGAGCACAGATGGGTTTGTACAGATAAAGGAGAAATGAGAAAGCTGCTGGTGCCTCTGGAGTCCCGCGAACCTCAAGGTGTAGGATCCTCCAGAGGCTTGCAGTTGTGCATAAACCTACTACTCAGGCACCCATAACCAATGCTTTCAACCAGAAACGGCTGCAGTGGGCTCTGAAATACATGAAGACTCATTTTCAAACAGTGTCGTTTACTGATGAGTGCCGTGCAACCCTGGATTATCCAGATGGATGGAGTAGTCGATGGTTGGTGGATGGCCACCATGTCCCAATAAGGCTGCGACGTCAGCAAGTAGGTAACTTTTGGGCCGGAATCTTGGGGCGAGAACTGGTAGGCTCCTTTAGGGTCCCTGAAGGTGTGAAAATGACCTCAGAAAAGTATATACGTTCTGACTGACCACTTTCTTCCATGGTACAAAAAGAACCATTCCTTCCATAGCAAAATCATCTTCATGCATGCCAATTCACCATCTCATGCTCATAAAAGGAATACCTCTGTGTCATTGGCTGCTATGGGCATAAAAGGAGAGAAACTCATGTTGTGGCCCCCATCCTCCCCTGACCTCAACCCTATTGAGAACCTTTGGAGTATCCTCAAGCAAAAGATATATGAGGGTGCGAGGCAGTTTGCATCAAAACAGCAGCTCTGGGAGGCTATTCTGACATCCTGCAAAGAAATTCAAGCAGAAACTCAATGGATGCAATAATTTTGAAGGTGAAATCAAAGAAGGGGTCCTATGTTAAACATTTAACTTGCCCTGTAAAGATGTGTTTGATTGAAATAGCTTTTGATTTCAGTACATATGACCTCCTAATGCTGAAATTTCAACAAATGACTACACTGTAAAAATTATTTGTTGACACAACTTGATGTCATTGTTTTGCCTTGACTCAACTTGTATGTTATATGAACTTAACTCCTAATGTTGGCTAAACTTAAATGAGTCAATGCAAAAGGATGTCAGCAAATCATTTTTTACAGTGTATTTTCAGTTCTATACAATATTTTGAAACTCTGTTGTGCATAATAATTTGGAACAATGCATTTTGAGTTTTTTTACTTTTGAAATAAATCCTGTTTTCATTTGGTGGTTTGTTCAATGAAATTCAACTATACCATAACGGTTGGTGACTTGTAATAATAATCATTTGGATCACGGTGTAGTTTAGGGTTGAAGAAAAATTGCCTTTTTACCCATACGGAAATCTAATATATGGCCATATACAGTATGTATATAACTTATATGTCCTATATTGGCATATATGGTGGAATCATCATCACATATATGTATATATATGTAAAAATATCCCAAAATTTGCACTTTTTATATATGTGACATACATTTCCACATTTGACATCCATACTTGCATTTACCTATGGTTTACAAAGTGTATAAGTAATGTAATGTATAATATCTCTCAATGTATATATGAGATTATGTAAATAAATAAAATAGAAATACTGCTATCTTTATTCTTGCCTTATGTCAGTTAACAATTCGTCTACAAATTTAAACAAGAATGAGTGCTTATGTGTGAGATATTGATGGTATATACAGTACTGTATATGTGATGATAAGTAGGGGTATGACATGTATGTCAATTAAATATTTAGTAAAATCTTTATAAAATGTATCCCATACGGAAATCTAATATATGGCCATATATGTATGTATACTTATATGTCAGATATCAGCATACATGTATATTGTGGAATATATGTACATATATGTTGAAATATACAAAAATTTGCCATTTTTATATATGTGGCATTTCCTAATTTTTTTATTCAAATTTTGTAATCACAATATGTGGTCATATATTTTCAAATATATGTTAAGATTTTTCATATGTATGGCCATATAAGGCCATATATTAGATTTCTGTATTTAAATATGTAATTAACATATATGGTAATATGTTTTCAAATATATGTTAAGATATTTCATATGTAAGGCCATATATGGCCATATATTAGATTTATGTATTTAAATATGTAATTAACATATATGGTAATATGTCTTCAAATATATGTTAAGATTTTTCATATGTATGGCCATATATGGCCATATATTAGATTTATGTATTTAGATATGTAATTAACATATATGGTAATATGTTTTCAAATATATGTTAAGATTTTTCATATGTATGGCCATATAAGGCCATACATTAGATTTCTGTATTTAAATATGTAATTAACATATATAATGGTCAGGGCCCGGTTCCCCAAAACGTTCTTATCGCTAAGTAGTTCTTAACCTATTCCTTAACCTCTCTCTTAACCTAATGGCACGGTTCCCGAAACGTTCGTACGCTAAGTATATCTTCTGTAAGTCATACTTTCGTAAGGTTGGTCTGGACCATTCGTAGCTCTCTCTTAGCGTTGTTTGAGCTCAAGCCGCTAGTCGCC
>JACXGM010007171.1:11683-24224 GCA_016801145.1 Umbra pygmaea | reverse complement strand
ATGGTAACTTTCACCTCCTGATTTCATGTAATGTTTTTCTCAGGTCATGAACAGGGAATATCAGCACTGGAACACAACAAATCACCACTGCCCTAATGGTCACTCCAGGGAAGTGACTCCCGACCCAATAAAGTGCACTCTTTTTGACAAGGCTCTATAGAGCTCTTGTAAAAAGTGGGTCACTCTTAGTAAAGTAGGGTGCCAAATGGGAGGCAGGCGCTGTGACATTTCTACCGGTCAATAGAGAGGTTTATATCCTTCCATTTGATGTAGTAGAATGGAATGGCATTTAAATAAACTCAATGAAGCGGCCAACAGTGAACTAATGTTAAATCAACTGGACATTTTACACATGTATAGTCAACCGTGTGTTACTCCGTTTGGAGACAAAGAAGGAAAATACTGTACATTGAAAAGGAGAGAGAAACAGTGTGGGAGAGACAAATGAATAGAGAAATACAGGCAGAAAAAGAGTGAGAGGAAAGACCAACAGAAACCTGTCATTTCTCCAGTACAAATCCTTGATCAAAATTGTAGGTGGAAGTGTCAAATTCAAAGTGCAGAAACAATCACAAAGCTATACTCTCTATTGGGACTTCATATCAGACATTCCTACCATGTGGATGGGAACTCCCTTTGTGGGCATGCTTATTCACAGGTTAACGGTAAAAGCTGAGGGCCATTGAATAGGCTAGAGTGGTTCACAATTGATTCTCCAATTCCTCCTAACCCACTCCTTGGTCAGGGATGGTGAAAAGTGTTCACATAGTGCAGAGTCGTCCGATTCTAATCACACTGCTTGTCTAACTGGGCTCAACTATTTAGCCTGGGTCTTCCAGGCCAAGAAGTAGAATAAAAGAGAGAGTAGGATCAGGGTTTGTAAAAAGCAGATGAATACAGTTGTCAACATCAAGCGTCCTGTCATGCTCTGGTGGAGCGTGGGTGCCATCTTGTGGTCAACACTGAACACTACATGTTGTATATACGCTATGGCGTCCTTAGTCTAATGTACAGTTATATGTAGTTCTATATCATGGAGCACTTCCCATAGAGGAGCTCTAGCTCCTAGTGGTTTACCCCAGTTGCATAAGCAATGTACACTTGAGTTTTCCCCTGCTGACTCGCAGGGTCTGACTTGGTGAAAGAGGGAGAGGAGACGGCCTCGTCTATGACTCTTTCTTGACGCAGTCCATGTAGCGCTGAGGTTTTTTTTGGCATTATGCAAGGTTTGGCAAACAGAATGAAGGTGCCCTCTTCCGCCACCATTATGGTACCATTGGATCAGGCGTGGGGGGTTAAATTTATGCTAAACGCAACGGGCACGCACTCCCTGGCTAGGAGTAGCATGTTCATGGGGATTGTGTGTGATCAGGGTCCACATTGTGTGTGTTCAGATTTGAGCAGCACCTCTGTGTGGCTTTCACTCGAATACGAGTAAAAAACTATCACAGTCCACGAGACTGCACATTACCAATTGCAGTAGAGCATCTTCCCCACATTCCTTTTTTTGAAAGAGAGTACAAGATCATGCCCAGTGCTGTCACACCTCTCTCAGCACTTTTGTTTGTCAGCTCCTATTCAGGAAAATGTCTGGTGAAATCGCGAGATCGTTGTTTGCGCCCTGGGGTGAAGACGAGCATCCCTTCGTCTGTGAATCTGTAGGTACTCTGCAAACCAAATTTTGAACCCTTGGAAGAGTTGCCTTTACACATACAGTGCATCCGGAAAGTATTCACAGTGTTTAACTTTTTCCACATTTTGTTATGTTAAACCCTGATTTCGAAATTGATTGAATTCAATATATAAAATATTTTGGCAGCAAATACAGCCTCAAGTCTTTTTGAGTATGATGCTACAAGTTGTTTGACATATTTTTGGGCAGTTTCCCATTCCTCTTTGTAGGACCTCTCAAGCTCCATCCGGTTGGATGTGGAGCGTCGGTGCACAGCCATTTTCAGATCGCTCCAGAGATGTTCGATCAAGTGTGGGCTCTGGCTGGGACACTCAAGGACATTCACAGTGTTGTCTAGTATGCTGTGGGCTGTGTGCTTAGGGAAGATTGTCTTGTTGGAAGATGAACCTTCGCCCCAGTCTGAGGTCCAGAGCGCTCTGGAGCAGGTTTTCAGCAAGGATGTCTCTGTACATTGCTGCATTCATCTTTCCCTCGATCTTGACTAGTCTCCCCGTACCTGCTGCTGAAAAACATGCCCACCATGCTGCCACCATGCTTTAATAATAATAATAATGGTTTCCTCCAGACACGATACTTAACATTCAGGCCATAGTTTCAATCTTTGTTTAATCAGACCAGAGAATTTAGTTTCTCATTGTCTGGGAGTCTTTCAGGTACCTTCTGACAAACTCTAAGCGGGATCTCATGTTCCTTTTACTGCTACAGAGATGGTTGTTCTTCTGGAAGGTTCTCCTCTCTCCACAGAGAAACGCTGGAGCTCTGTCTGAGTGACCATCGTCTTCTTGGTCACCTCCCTTACTAAGGCCCTTGTCCCCCAATCACTCAGTTTTGCCGCGTGGCCAGCTTTAGGAAGAGTCCTGGTGGATCCAATCTTCTTCCGTTTACAGATGATGGATGCCACTCGTGCTAATTGGGAGCTTCAATGCTGCAGATATTTTTCTGTACCCTTCCCCAGATCTGTGTTATGATACGATCCTGTCTCGGAGGTCTACAGACAATTTCTTGTACTTCATGGCTTGGTTTGTGGTCTTCATGCAAAACATCTCCAGTTCAGTTAGGTTTGATGGTTGCCGAGCATGGACAGCCCGCTTCAAATCACCCCACAGACTTCCAATAAAATTCAGGTCCAGGGATTGGGATGGCCATTCCAGAACATTGTACACGTTCCTCTGCATAAATGCCAAAGTAGAGTTTGAGCAGTGTTTTGGGTCATTGTCTTGTTGAAATATCCAGCTTCAGTGTAACTTCAACTCTGTGAGTGATTCCACTATGTTATTCTCAAGTATCATGCTGATATTGAGTGGAATCCATGTGACCCTCAACTTTAACAAGATTCCCAGTACCGGCACTGGCCACACATCCCCATTGTCGCGTTCTACCTCGTGTAGTGGTGTAGAAATAGAGACAGGCGCGAAGGATTTGCAAACCAATAGTGTTTAGTAACAACCGTAAAACAAAACTGCCTCGAGGGGCGAAACCGTAAGTATACTGCCAGTATATCAGGAACACTTCACAGGAACACGTAACAGAAACATTGACCGACAGTGAACAAACCAAACACACAACTTAAATACAACACCAAACTATAGACAATGGGAAACACCTGGGGAACAAGACTAAACAATGACGTCACCTACACATAACCACTAGAGGGAGGCAAACATTACAAGACACATAGGGGAGTAATCGAATAACTAACCACAGGACACACACAAGAGAGACAGCGTATACACAAACACACAGGGTCGAACTCAAAGGAACACATGAGGAAGAAAAACAGACAAACCAAACCACTGTAGTAATTACTGAAAAACACTAAGGACAAAATACATACACACGGGGAAGTCCATATTACAGCCCCTTCTAGGGCTGGACGTCACACCCACAGCATGATGGAACCTCCACCAAATTTGACTGTGGGTAGCAATTGTTTGTCTTGGAACACTGTGTTCTTTCCCGCCATGCATAATGCCCCTTGTTATGACCAAATAGCTCCATTTTTTTTCATCAGTCCACAGCACCTTCTTCCAAAATGAAGCTGGCTTGTCCAAAAATATGCATTTACATACCTCAAGTGACTCTGTTTGTCGTGTGTGTGCAGACAAGGCTTCTTCCACATCACTCTCCCATACAGCTTCTCCTTGTGCAAAGTGCGCTGAATTGTTGAACGATGCACAGTGACACCATCTGCAGCAAGATGATGTTGTAGGTCTTTGGAGGTTGTCTGTGGGCTGTTTTTGACCGATCTCCCCATCCTTCGCCTTTGCCTCTCCGATATTTTACTTGGCCTGCTACTTCTGGACTTAACAAGAACTGTGCCTGTGGTATTCCATTTCCTCACTACATATGTTCCTCACAGTGGACACTGACAGCTTGAATCTCTGCTTTTTGAAGCCTTCCCCTAAACCATAATGTTGAACAATCTTTGTTTTCAAGTCATTTGAGAGGCCCCCATTTTGCCACTCTTCAGAGGAGAGAACAACTTGCAATTGGCCACCTTAAATACCTTTTCTCATGATTGGATGCACCTGTCTATAACGTTCAAGTCTTAATGAGCTCACCAAACCAATTGTGTGTTCCAATTAATCAGTGCTAGGAAGTTACAGGTATCCAAATCAACAGAATGACAAGAGTGCAAAAATGTATGCACCTATCTAATTTCATTTTGATGTATATTGCAAATTTTCTGATAATCCAATGAACCTCATTTCACTACCGAAATATTTGTCCTTCAGTTATTTAAAAGATCAAAATGAAATTGCTGATCCAAACACCCAATTATTTATAAATGAAAATCATGGAAATTGTCAGGGGTGCCCAAACTTTTGTATACGACTGTATCTCAGAACTTCTCCCAAATTACATTTTCAGGAAACTATTTTGAAAACATGAACTACATTGTATGGCAACATATTTAGGTTGTTTTTACATTTCAGCAGCACATTTTGCTATTATGCTATATTTGTCCTTCTATTACGTTGCACCTGCACGTTTCATTTCGCCAGTTCATGTGAGAACATTCCACACATTCCATACATTCCATAATTTTCAAAATTATATTCTACCGTTCACGGTTAAGGTTAGCCATCTGTTTACTGAGGTTAAGGTTAGGATTGAGGTTAGGGTTAACATTACAAAAATATATAATGTGCCACACATCTACATATGGAATGGAGAACAAAACACACACAAAGCTTCCATCTGTATTTTGCACTTTTTTACACCGGAATGAGAGTTGAGGATTTATACACTCAACCGCTGTCCCGGCCTCCACCCTCCCAAAAACTATGCTATATACACACTATGTCACACATTACATAGATAGTTTTTTTTGTTCCCTACGTACATAATTGTCCCTATCATACGTTCATATTTCACATATTACAGTTTTGTAAAATAGATCCCCCAGAACATAATTAAATGTGATTTTGGGCTGGTCACACATCACACATGTTGTTTGTGTATAGATTTGTCTTTGATTTAAAGCCTGATCGCAGAGGGAAGAATAAAAACCATGCCACTGATGTGCTTTAAATATGCTGTTGAGATTTGGAGCAGTTTCCTCTACATCCTGAAGAGGAGAAGCTTACCTGTGACATTTAGGCAAGCTCAGCCTGACACAGATGAATAACAAAACCCTTGTAATCCATGTAAGATTGAGAGAATCAGTTATCTGTTGGCATACCCTTAAAAGTATCTGCTGTTCGCAGCGTTCCCCTGGAGGCTTGGGGTTAGCTGCATTGTCAGCAGGACAGAGCAGTCCAAGAACAAAGCTGAGTGGCCTCCCTCCTTACCAGGGCCAAGACAAGGCCACCACTTTAAAGACCAATTTATTTGTTGTGAGGCTCTAGTTCTGGAGATAAATAAATTTGATCCCCACCCTCGTTCCAGGTGTGTTCAGCCCTCTCTAGGCCACATACATGAGCTTGGTGAGATCAAGGACAAACCTACACACTACGCGGCCCCTGGGCATGAGTGTCTTTGCATTGTTCTCTTAATTTTTTCCAGAGCTGTATAATATTAAATAGATAACACTAAATATATCTATTATCTAACCTACCGCTATTGTTTTTGAAGGGGGCTGAGACTGTAGGACCAATGTATAGGTTGTGTAGGGACGCTGGTATCATTGTTTTAGGAGGGGCCTTAGTATGGTTTGTGAAGGAGTCCTGGGTTGGGCTTGATCTGGTATGGGTTAAGGTTTAGCCGAGGGGCCCTGGTATGAGTTGTAGAGGGGCCCTAGTATGAGTAGTAGAAGGACCCTGGTATGAGTTGTAGAAGGGCCCTGGTATGAGTTGTAGAAGGGCCCTAGTATGAGTTGTAGAAGGGCCCTAGTATGAGTTGTAGAAGGGCCCTAGTATGAGTTGTAGAAGGGCCCTAGTATGAGTTGTAGAAGGGCCCTGGTATAAGTTGTAGAAGGGCCCTAGTATGAGTTGTAGAAGGACCCTGGTATGAGTTGTAGAAGGGCCCTAGTTTGAGTTGTAGAAGGGCCCTGGTATGAGTTGTAAAGGACCCTAGTATGAGTTGTACAAGGACCCTGGTATGAGTTGTAGAAGGACCCTGGTATGAGTTGTACAAGGGCCCTGGTATGAGTTGTAAAGGACCCTGGTATGAGTTGTACAAGGGCCCTGGTATGAGTTGTAAAAGGGCCCTGGTATGAGTTGTAAAAGGGCCCTGGTATGGGTTGAGTTGTAAAAACTGCAGTCAAAGGGCACTTGATGGGCTAGAGTCCACATATTCAAGCACTATCTGCCTAACTATCTATTTTTTCTATCTATCTATATCTATTGCATTCACAGTAGATTGTCTCATGGGCCTCGGACTATTAGGGGCCTCAGGGTGCCTTTTAGACCGAGGCCTCTAATTTTCAGAGGCCCCTTGGCACAGGCTACATTTACCCAGTCCATAACCGGCCCTGGGTGAGATGAGTTTGGTGCAAATCCAGGAGATCTGTTAGCCAATGTTTGCTACATGTTCCAACTTAGACAAATATGTGTGCTTGTGCATTCTACGTATTGTTTGAATCTTGGTTATACATTTATATGGATAACATTCTCACTAGTGTTATTAAGTCATGAAACCGCAGTCTGGTCTGTCAAGTCTGCTTTGCAAAAGTACTGGGAAGTCCTCTGTTGTCTAACTGTCAGCTCTGCTTTAGGTTTCAACTACCAACCCATCCCCCACCCACCCCCTCAACACACAGACACACAGAGATTGTGGGTTTCCTATTAAAGTTAGGTCTAGCAGCTTTGTAGCATTACAAAAAATAATTTTCGAACCCCTCGCATTAACCCCATCCCTAAAATTTACTTTGCACAAGATTCCTTGATTTACTATCGCAATTATTCTGATTTACTTACACATTTACTACAGATAGTAAAATAAGACATTTACTGCTGCCCCTCCAGCTACTGTAACCAACCATGAAGAGAGAATGTCACTATTAGTAGAAGAATCCCCCAGTTTTAAGAGGCATCTGCTGCCCCAGGAACCCAACATTAGTGTCTGGGCTTCTCTTAATGTAAGGACATAGAACTGCAATGTTTTTATTTGAAATTGGGAACAGTAATTAAAAGTAAAAATAAATGGTTTATATAAACATGCAATTTAACACACTTGCACGCAGGAACCTTTTGGTTACTGAGGGAGACTCTACCAGAGCTATATCTGACTCATCATCAGGTATTGACAGGACAAAGATAAACCCACTGTGGAGCTTTGTATGTGAGTGAGCCTGACCCCATTCATCCTCCAGGCTAACTCTCCATATCTCTATCTCTATCTATATATAAACGTATATCTATTTCCCTACTGTATACCTAGATTTCTCTCTCTCTCTCTCTGTTTATCTCTTTCGCTCTCTCTCTCTCTCTCTCTCTCTCTCTCTCTCTCTCTCTCTCTCTCTCTCTCTCTCTCTCTCTCTCTCTCTCTCTCTCTCTCTCTCTCTCTCTCTCTCTCTCTCTCTCTCTCTCTCTCTCTCTCTCTCTCTCTCTCTCTCTCGCTCTCTCTGATTTGCTCTCTCTCTCTTTCTCTGTCTTCTCTCCACACTAAACAAACCCACTCTGTTGCACCATTGTGCACTTGACACTTCTTTAGAGAGTGCCCTTCTCCAATTAGCACACACAACACTTATTTCATGTGCCTGTGACAGCTGGAACAAATGCCTGGTGCCATTGATGACACCTTCCTTTCAAAAATATTCCACACTGTTTTCATGACTACAACTATCTGGCAGACACTTTGAGATCAAATTGTGTTGACACAAGATTGACCTTCCGTGTCAATGTGATACCTTCTCTGTCAGATGGGGTTGGGTCTGTGAGAGGTGGGACAGAGGACATTACTAATGTGGGGGGGGGCAAGGTGGGAAGACAGATGTGAAGGGAAGCGAGAAGAGATAAAAACAACAGCGTGATTTCAGAAAAACTGAAGCATCCATACTGTTGTGAGCTCCTCCTCCCCAACATTTCAGAAAATATTGTATTTAGTAAATGTATGTATTTGTACATGTTAGAGTTTTTCTGAAGTACTAAAACACTAAAACCCATTCTTTGAACCAAATGCTCCGTGGCTTAACTTTTAGCAAAACCTTCAACAAGTTCAGGTAGTCAGACACCTTTTGCAAATCTCATCCACTCTTCTTGCAAAACACCTTCTAACTCACTAAAACACATTTTGCAATGTGATGCAATTGTGATGCACTTGTGATACAAAATGGTTTCACAAGGCAGCAAATGTTATTGCAAGTTACATTTCAGAATTACATATACAGAATTGTATACAGCACATTGCTATTAAGTGGTTTATTTTTTCCTTTCACTAAATTAGGCATACAACAATTTCAATCAAATAATAGAAATATATTAGGTTAATCGATTTGTAATGTGATTGGTGAAATGTTTACTCAGTCGCCTATTTAAACAAGCACTTTGGCAGTCCTGAAGTCGAAGCGATGGCAGATCTGGTTCTGTTAGAGGACCTTAAAGTGTGCTCTCTACGTTGGGTTTTTTCCATATCATGATGCTCAGCAAACTTTGATTAAACAACAATTTTATGAGACTGCTGGCTTTCCACATGTGATTGGAGCGATTGATTGTACTCTTGTGTGTCTGTAGCCACCATCCATGAAATATTACACATTTATCAATCACAAAAACTTTCAATCAATCAACATTTAGATCACATGTGATGCCAGGATGTTTTTCTGAATATAGTAGCCCGGTGGCCTGGGGAGACACGCAACACTTTAATTTTTCAAAACTGCAGCGTTGGAACAAGGCTACAGGAGGGCGCACTGCATGGCTGGAGTCATCTCCTCAGAGTGTTACGCCCTCGTACAATTATTAAAATAATTCTACATAGTTCTTTGGTGAATCGGTTTGATGTGATTCCTCTAGGTGACAACGGTTATCCCCTAACTGAGTACATTATAACACCACTTGCAAATCCCCAAACGAGCAGGAGCGCAGGTTCAACAGTGCGCACACATCCACATGAACCACAGTGGAGAGATGTATAGGTTTGCTCAAGGGTAGATGGCTCTGTCTTGGGTCAGCGGGAGGGGGGTGACTCTGCTATACACCCCAGAGCAGGCCTGCAACATAATTATGGCATGCGTGGTTCTCCACATTATTGCGCTGGATTACGGGGTGCCATTCAATGAAGATCCGTGGCCACGGATCTCTACGAGGAGCTCTAAGAAGGAGACAGGATCTAATTCTGCGTTTCTAAAATAGTAAGTGCTATCTTTGGGTAAGAAAGCTACTTCAAAAAATACAACGTGGAATGTTTAGTGAAAATAATTCATTTATTTAAATGCACTTTCTCATTTATCGCTTTCAATTACTGTAGCAGTAACCACCACATTTTATCCTTGATCCATTGACGCCTGATTTTAAGCTTCCAAATAAACCAAGCGTTTGGCTGACTGAGACCTAAGCATCTCTAATTCTATCTCAGAGAAATTCCTTTTTTTTGCCTGATGTCGCGTATCCATGTCGTAGATTCTAAGGGCGAGGCCTATAACCTATGAATATATGTGGGTGTGATATTTAAATTACGATTGATTTCAACCATCTGATTGATCAACAACCATTCATTCGTATGCTGGAATTGGAGTTATACGAAGAAAGGAAGAGCAAGACCAAGAAGAGTCATTTCTGATGAAATTTGAGAAACTGTGATTGACCATTTTCTTGTTCATGGAATGACAATGAGGGCAGCAGGACAAAGAGTACAACCCAATATAAGAACAGGTAATTGATTATATTTTGGTCACTGTAAGATTACAGTATACATTTGACTCAGTACTTTGTCAATAGAAATAGGACTGAAAAAAAATACTTTATTAACATACAAAAATTTATGTTTAGAATTACAGTTTTTTTCCAATTGCTAAAACACTAAAATGACATGCATAGCACAATTATTTAAACTAACACACAGAGAGCAAAACCTCTTCTCAAGTCTCCAAAAGTCTAAACACATTTTCTGCTTTACACACATTTTGCAATTCGAAATGGCACTTTTCAAATGCACTGAACACAGTTCTCTGCATAAGACACAACAATCTGACAGCAAGTCACGTTCGCCATTTTAAAACACTGCCATTCAAAATGACACTACATGAGCTATTTGGCCAACATATGCACCACCTGGCCAAACACCTCAATGCATAATTGTTACCACTTCAATCAGGAAGTAAGCACTATAAAAAGACTACATGTGAGCACCCTTTGGTTGTTTACAACAACAATGGAAGACATTGCAGAGGAAGGAAGAGGACGAGGGAGGGCAAGAATGAGAGGGGGAGGACCCAGCTGTGTGGCAAGATGCTGCCTAATTATTTTTAATTTTTCAGAGCATATTTTGGTACAGTCTATTGTAAATATATTGGCTGTGCATATGTTGCACTGACATGTTTGGTGAAAAATAAAATGTGTGTGTGTGTATATTTCTGTGCATGTGAACAATCTGAAGAATTTCCTAAAATTTGAACCTTTTTCGTATTATAGCATGGCATACTAAAGATGAGAGTGTTTTTCATTATGCCCAACAGTGTGTAGTTGGTTAGACAAAAATCTGGTAATATGAATGAAGGATGTGCCAAGTGGTGCAGAGCTTCATTTTGCAGGACATATGAGATATTTTGCAGTTTGGGTGTGTGGTTGTGTGAATTGTGTATTTTGATGAAACCACACTAGTTTGCAAAATTGTGTTTTAGCAATTGGAAAAAACTGTAATGTCCATTACAATTTTCACTTTATGTATACACCTCTGTATGTGCATCTTCCCTTTTTGTTGAATTGCAGGACTACCATATGAGGGTGGAAGATTCTCCGAAAAGCAAGAGGATCTCAATGTTGGTATGGTCCGTCAAAGAAATGCCACCTAACTGCATGAAATATAGCAGAGTTGTTGATCAAAATGTAAACTTGGAAGAAATCAACAGTGTCAACATTTCTATAATTGACCGTGTCTTCAGATATGACAGGGTGCACATGAAGCACGTTTAGAGAGTAATCTTTGAGCACAACTCAGAAACGGTCATAGATCTACTATTTCAGTATGTGTATACTCAGACACTTTCAGTGCCGATGCTGACTACAATTCTATGCCACTATGTAAATCAGGAGTGCACACAAATACACTATTGCAGTCTTTTTGCTATATTTCTTTTTCACTTACAAAACTACTTATTTATTTGTTTTCATACATAGAGAGTGTTTGAATTAGATTCCATGGAAAGGCCACATGAATATATTTTAGTAGATGAAGTCCTCTGGCTGGATCCAGCACTAAGACCTGATGCTGTGGCAGAATGAATCTCTCATTGACTTTGATTTTGCAGTTGCACATTATTAAGTGTTCTGTAATGTGTTTTTCATTTAGAGTTTTCTTTGCTCATTGGGCTTTTGCATATGGGATGAAATAAGAAAAAAATATATAAATAACTGAACGTCTGTCTGCCAGTGCCGAGTTCGCAATTGCTAAACAATGCGTTTTGGTGGGGATAAGCCATGTAGATTCGACCGATGCAGTATAATGCTATTGCTAACCAACCAATGGGCAGACGTTTCCCCCCTAAGACACAGCCCCTTCTCATTTGCATAATGAGGCAGAAGTGCATACAGAAATGTAAATAGACCTCAACAGTCCCGCCCTTTCGGTTACGGAAGTAAATTTCCCATTCATTTCTCCCATAGACATCTGGAAAAATCCGTATATAAAGAGTTTTAGACAATGCCTTAGGCCAGGGGTGCCCACACTTTTTTGCATGATGATCTACTTTTAAAATGTTAAACTCAATGAGATCTACCAACTTAAAAACAGTTTATTTAAAAAAAAACACTTCAAATGCTTGTTACTTCTATTGCATGTATCTCTATGTGGAATTCTTCTAGAGAAACGTTAATAAATGTTGATTGTTGATATTCTATTTTAACACTGAACTAAAAATATCTACAACACAACAGATTACAATAGCCAGTTTATGATGACACCAAACTCAACCGGAATGATACCTCTGTGGATGCCTTTGCTTTTAGGCTTGTGCGACTAAAAAGTGACTGTTGACCAGTTAATTGAGATTTCAGTTCGTTCACCTTTGTTTTTCTATGCTCGCTTCTTACAGGAAAATCTTTTCATATATTTATTAAGTGTCCGAAAATGTTTGTCAACGTTCCTTTCATTGGAATAGAAATAGGCTACTTGTTTGGCAGATGAAACGAATGCATTAAGAAAAGGACATCGCATGGAATGGTAAGTTTTAGGCTTTTTGCTTGGTACCGCACTCATTTTCAAATGTTTGGAATTTATTTTACATTTGTATTTTGCAAATTAATGTCA
>JACXGM010007171.1:0-11583 GCA_016801145.1 Umbra pygmaea | reverse complement strand
TGTTAGTTGTCATGGCAACTTAATAAACAAAAATCTTGCCTGGTCAAAATATATTCATTAAGTGCAAGTCAGAAAGAAACTAAATGGAGAAGTAATGATGTTGTTATATTTATTTTTATGAAAATAAAAATGTAGCAAAAGCATTTATAAAAAATGTGCGATCTACCAGCATTGTCTTTGCGATCGACTGGTAGATCGCGATCGACCTATTGGGCACCCCTGCCTTAGGCTAACCAGCTACGACGCGAATCATAAGCATACAACATATAATTTCGAGTGAAAAACGAACGGAAAATCTAAAATCTAAAGGTACAAGACTGTGTTCCGCTTTTCGTGGATTTTCTTTTCGTTTTTTTCACTCAAAATTATATGTTCTATGCTTATGAGTCACGTCGTAGCTGGTTAGCCTAAGGAATGGTCTAAAACTCTTTAAATACGCAATTATCCAGACGTCTATGGGAGAAATAAATGGGAAAATTACTTCCGGAACCGGAGGATGGGCGGGACTGTTGAGGTCTATGACATGTAGAAATAAATAGCGTTGAAGAAATTATTGGGATGAAAAAATACAAAGGAAGAATAAAACAGACAAAAATATTATAATATACACATAAATACATACATTTAAAAAATAAGTCATAAATAAATAAAGTTGAAAATTACAACAGACAATAAATAAATAAGGTAATTATTACAAAAGTGAATAAAGAAGCTAATTAAAATAGATATATACATTAATGTCTCATTGTATAATTTTATTACCGCCTAGATTTATTTATTTACTGTATTTATTGTGCAATTAATTGTATGCTTATTTATTTTTTGAGCATTTATTTATTTATACATTTATTTCTTATTTTGTCAGACTTGGTCCTCCATATTTGCAGATCGACTACTGTAATTTTATACAAGTGATGAATATACAGACATTCAATACTGTATTACTTGCTGAGTTCTGATTACTATACATTTTGATTTCATTGCAAAATGTGTTCACTGTATAGAATAAAAAAAATTCTGTAACTAAATGCCCTGGACACTGTGTTCTCCATTTTTTTGATGTAGTGTTTTTTGAATGCTCTGTAGGGTTTACTTATTAACTGACTGTGTGTATGATCTGGAAGCATTGTTTGATTTTGAGCACAGATTAAATGGCTATGAGGTGATTGTTTGACTTTGCCAGCAGAGTCAGGGGTTTTGTGAATGTAGTTTGAGAATTTGGTTTTGTGTTTACAGTTTTGTGAAAATGGCAACACTGAAACAAATGGAAAGTTGCGTTGTCAGATTTACTTAAAAATATTATAAAATATAAGTGAGGAGATACACAACATATTTGTGTAAATCAAACATGATATTATTAAGTAAATCTGACAACACCAACTTTTCATTTTTTCAGTGAGGGTTTCAAGAAATGTGTCTTAGCAATCGAGAAAAACGAATATACGTAGCTGCTGAATTATTCCTTTCACAAATGTTAGACAGAGTTTAATTACTTCTTTATTTTCAACCCAATTCATCAATTTTATTGTCAAATTGCTTAATGCATTATTGGACAGTCAATGGGTAGGTTATTAGTGTATATTTAAAACCAACTTGGCCTGCAATAACAGAAGTTGTGCAGGATAAAAAATTACCAAAATTTGATTAAAGGGAAGGATGAAGTCAGGACTGCTTGTACAATTGTAGACCAATTGATTTTACATTTTATTCTTGTGTTGGACATCTTAATCAGCTTTTTGTTAATTTATTATGTATTTACAATAATCACTAACTGTTTATGTTTCGAGATTTTTCTTAGATCTATTTTCAGATATGTATGTTTCTTGGTATGCTTTAGCACTTGGAGTTAGTAAGATTTTGCTGCACCTGCTATAACATCTGCTAACCTATGTCCTGTATGTAAACAGTTCATGGAGTCAGCCTGTGACTGGATCTGTAGGAATATAGTGCCATCTAGTTGCTGCATTGGATTCTGCCTGAAATGAATCATGGCTTATCCTTTATCCTATTCCAGTAAACAAGCCCCTTGCAGTCAACATTTCAATATCAATATTGGAGTAATGTTAGAAGGGAGAAAAATGTACAATATTCATCAGTGTTTGTGTTTTTTAAGCCATTGTAAATTAGTTATTTTGTGAACATGATTGAAATTGGCAATAAATGTTGTGTCTGTTTTGAAAACAGAAGTCATGGTTTAGGGGACTTTTCTTACCAGTTTAACACACATTATCCTTTAGAAGAGTTGCCAGATTGAATAGGTTTTGTAAACAGAAGTCATGGTTTAGGGGACTTTTCTTACCAGTTTAACACACATTATCCTTTAGAAGAGTTGCCAGATTGAATAGGTTGCAGAGTAAATTTCTCCAAGTGGTTAAAAACTTGTAATATGTTTCCCAGGTCTCGTCATTTTCTGAAAAGTAACCAGCATTATGCTGTATATTGTATCGTACCCACCATCTAAAGAGCATGAATATATGCACATATGCACAGATACATACACATACATACCCCATTCTGTCCACAAATCACAGTGCTGGCACTCATTTAATTAAGCTACCTAGATTAAGAAACATGAAAAGATAATACATTTTATTGAAAGTTATTGTTATAATGCAGATACATTTCAATATCCAAGCCAGCTGGTACATGTTACAGTTTTTCTGAATTGCTAAAACACTAAACCCCATTTTCTGAACTAAATACTCAGTTGCCTTACCACATTTATCAAATCAATCACTTATTTGGAAAACCGTTCAAAAAGTTCTCACTCACTAAATCACATTCCGCACTGTGATGCACTTGTGTTGCAATTATGTTGCAAAATGGTAAACACAGGCAGAAAAATTTAAACACAACTACACAGATGTCATCGTTTACACAAAACAAGTCAAAATTGTACCCACTTGTTTCTAATGATATGATCAAACTAATTGTACAGAATAGAAGCCAGTTCAGAGTGCACAGATGGCACAAATATGTTGAATGGATGAAAACTATCTTAGAGGCAAAGGAGGAAGACTATGCACAAGATGTTGTGAATGAGGAGGAAGAGTACAAGGACAAAGAAGAGCAAGACCAAGAAGAGTCATTTCAGATGAAATTCTGGAAATTGTGAAAGACCATGTTCTTGTTCATGGAATGACAATGAGCGCAGCAGGACAGAGAGTACAACACAATTTGAGAACAGTTACAGGTAATTGATTATATTTTGGTCATTGAAAGTTTACTGTATACATTTGATTCAGTACATCACTTTGTCAATAGAAATGGGACTGGGAAAAAAATGTATTACCATACAACAATGTATGTATAGAATTAATGTCCATTACTATTTTTACTGTATGTATACACCTTTGTATGTGCATTTTCACATACACTATTGCAGTCTTTTTGCTATCTTTCTTTATCACTTACTAAACTACTTATTTATTTGTTTTCATACTTAGAAAGTGTTTGAATTGGATTCCATGAAAAGGCCATTATGAATATATTTTAGTGGATGATGTCCTCTGGCCGAACCCAGCACAAAGACCTGATGCTGCGGCAGAATGAATCTCTCCTTGACTTTTCATTTAGAGTTTTCTTTGCTAATTGGGTTTTTGCAGTTCGACTACTGTATTCTTATACACCAGCTGAATATACAGATGTTCAATACTTTATTAGAGTTTTTTTGTTAACTGCTTACACACAAAATCTTTATATGTCACACAATTTGTGAAACAATTTGTCACTCAAAGAGCCAAACCAAACACAAAGTGTGCAGAACTATAAGCTAATGTTCAGCCTTTCAGCCTTTCAAAGCCTTTTCCATTCAATTTTTTTTACAATCACCTTGACAATTTTGTCAATACTTTTAACAAGTTTAATTATTAATGCACCAACACACCTACAACACACAATTGGCCAAACCATTAATTTCATGCAAAAAGTCACACATTGTAAACTAAACTCAATCACATATTTTTCAAAATACAATTAACACTATCAATACACTATGTCTACCAAAACACTGCAAACATGTCACAAAATCAAATAATTCTTCCAAAACACTAATGCATGTTCGCTTCCAACAGGAACATTTAGTCAATCATAGCACAGTCATAAAACACTAACGTTATGGAATTACAGAAACTGCATTATTGTAAAATTATAATAATATTATATGTGTCAGGTCAGCCCTTATACAATAGACAGTACTGGTATATAGTACTGATTATAGATTGTGTTTTGCACTGCAGTGTCTTTTTAAGCCTCTCTACATTTTTGTTTTGTTGGGTTTAGTAAATGCATGAATTCTGTTACTTTTGCTGCAAAAATTAACAACAAAAAAGAATGACATATCTCAGAGTGGTTATGTACGGTTTATGAAAAAAAGAAAACAGAGACAGAATTGCTATAGTAAAGGCTTTTTTTGCAACAGAACTTTACTCCAAGATAACAAAACTATGCAATATAAGTGTCATTTACTGTATTACTGAATGTGAAAATACAAAATATACAAACAGAAAAAGACACAGATTAATAAAAAAAGAAAATACGAGTCATCAACTAATCTGCCCAGTTTGGCCACATGTTCTCATCCACATCACACCTGATATCTTTTCTGGGAAGGCATCTTGGGAAGAATCTTTTGGAATGCCTTATCCCCCCATTGCAGTGTTCAGCCGTGATGTCTTCGCATGAAGCATCCATTGCATCCAGGAGGGGCGTCTGGTCCTGTGGACCTTCCATCTCCAGGCTGAGAAAAACTCCTCAATGAGGTTGAGGAAAAGGGAATAAAGGGTAAGGAAATGCGACATCATCCTTAAGTACACTCACCTAAAGGATTATTAGGAACACCATACTAATACTGTGTTTGACCCCCGTTCGCCTCCAGAACTGCCTTGATTCTACTTGGCATTGATTCAACAAGGTGCTGAAAGCATTCTTTTGAAATGTTGGCCCATATTGATAGGATAGCATCTTGCAGTTGATGGAGACTTGTGGGATGCATATCCAGGGCACAAAGCTCCCGTTCCACCACATCCCAAAGATGATCTATTGGGTTGAGATCTGGTGACTGTGGGGGCCATTTTAGTCCAGTGAACTCATTGTCATGTTCAAGAAACCAATTTGATATAATTCAAGCTTTTCGACATGGTGCATTATCCTGCTGGAAGTAGCCGTCAGAGGATGGGTACATGGTGGCCATAAAGGGATGGACATGGTCAGAAACAACGAGTGGTTATTTCAGTCAAAGTTGCCCTTCTATCAGCTTGAAGCAGTCGGCCCATTCTCCTCTGACCTCTAGCATCAACAAGGCTTTTTCGCCCACAGGACTGCAGCATACTGGATGTTTTTCCCTTTTCACACCATTCTTTGTAAACCCTACAAATGGTTGTGTTCGCCCAATTTGTCAGTTTTTTATTAGTTAAAAATGTTTGAAATATCCAATAAATTTTGTTCCACTTCATGATTGTGTCCCACTTAATGTTGCTTCTTCACAAAAAAATACAGTTGTATATCTTTATGTTTGATGCCTGAAATGTGGCAAAAGGTCGAAATGTTCAAGGGGGCGGAATACTTTCGCAAGGCACTGTATTATTACTGTGTATACATGTAGTCATCCTACAGTATTTCCTCCACATGATCAGCTGCACTATTATGTGCATCTATACTACAGTTCTTTTTGCACTGGGATCAAGTTCAAAATTAAGAACAAGTTCAATTAATTTTGTAATTGCATGTACATTGAAAACTACATGTCTGTCTGTCTGTTGTATAGCGTAATTGTATGTCATAGAGATGGGAATGAATTCCCACAGGTGATGAAAACCGGTAGTAGGGAACACTGGCCTCTAAAAAATACCTAAAGACTCTAATTCTATACTGTGGATTGTCTACATATGAGAGATGGATGTCCTGTTGTCATGTTATTTCATTGTCAAGTGACAACAGCAATAGACAGTGTATCAACGACAGGCTGAGTTAATCTAGTTCATAGCCTGTCAATGCTCTGTTTGTTAAATTTTCCCTCACAGCAATTTTGATCTCTACTGTTGGTCTGTTGATGCCATTGTCACTGTCACTGTCACTGTTTCACACACAAGAACACAGACACACACACAAGCCTTAACCCTCGACGCACGAGTGCAAACACATTGTGCGCATTTACCCTCATTCAAACAAATATTTGTCAGCTTAGTAAGATAATGTCTTCATGTTAATACACTACCACCCCCTTTAGTAGGTTGTAGAAAACAACCCCAGGGAGACACTGGGCGCTGTACTGCATTCTTCTTTAAGTAGGTCAGTTGAGCTCACTGATAACTACACATGCACCGCGTGGCAGTTCAGAAGAGCTTTGCCCAATGAAACACATCACTGAATGAGCATGGAGATTTAATTTAGGACAAAACATGTTATCAGCCAGTTAAGTAACCCTAGCCGGACCAGCCCCTGAGTCAGGTAAGTGTGACTATACCTCTTTAAAAGAATAGGGAACATAAAGTCAAATGGTAATTTTTATAATAATTTGTTGACACATTTACCAACAAGCAAGACAATTTTGTGACTGTTGTTTTTAATGGTCGAACTGATCTTACTATACCTTGTCTTGGGAAGTCAGTCAAACTAATTGAACAGTGACTCTAGTGGGCGCTGTTGAGCTATCTTTTCCCCTGGGTCTCTCTCTGCTGCAATGGGGTGGTTTGACGTCTTTGTCTGCTGTAAAACCCAACTGTAATCGGGTTGGAGAGGTCTGGAGTGCCCCCCCCATCTCTCACCCCCCACCTCCACCTCTTTGCACATCAATTGAGAAAGTACTCGCCCACACTGTTGCTCTAAGTGTGTGGAGTTGGTTGTGTGTGCGTGGGTGGGTATGACTGTGAATCTTTGTGTGGCTGAGTGCTTTGCCGTTCAGGGGATGGAAAAGAGAGAGTTTGAGCTGTTCCAATACGGTGATACACTAGAAGCTATGTCAGTGTGAATTCATCCTGTACAGCATTTAGCCCTTAGTTACTAGCCACACTGTAGCAACATTGATGTAAGGCAGAAGAGAGAGGAATAAAATGAGAAAGGAGGGGGAGAGTAGAGACAGGGGACATCGCTAGCAGGTCCCTTGGCTGTCTCTGGGGTGTGACTTGGCTGTGTGTGGTGTGGTTGTCAGCCTTCAGCTGTGCCCCTCTCTTAGTCAGATGTCTTTCTGCTGAGGGAGCAGAAGACTCCAGAACAGATGACCCGTCTGCTTCCCCCTTCACTCACTCCCTTTTTCTTCTCTCTCACTGCTTAACATTTGTCTTTTAGCTGTGTCCATCTTTCTTTTAGTTTAAAGTAGTTCCTCTGAATCCACTCCGATCATGTCCTCGGCCCGGAAAGTGTCTAAGCATCTGTTTTCTTTTTAAATTCTCCTGGTCACATCCACCTATGCATTGACAGGTCAAATAGCTTGGCAACTAACGTTTTTTCCCTTCATAGCAGACATGTGTTTGCACAGAATGAATGCCTTAAATTATTTTCCATCAGCTGATGCTAGCTGGCTATCAATGTCATTAAAGGCACTGCAACATAGCAATCTCGTTGAGTAGCAGTTGAAACAGCAGCAAGGCAAACATAGGTGGCGGCATACAAGGGTGGAATGCGAACAATCACACATCAAATAGCTGCCATTTGTTCTTTAGACTTTAGCATTTCATGTTTTCCATCTTCAAACCATGCCATTTACTCTGAAAGAACTGATTGGCTGAGTTGTTTCCAGGGTGATTTCATTTCTTTCATGGCTTCTTATGACATACTTTGTGTGGGAGGCCCCAAATGCGCCGCTGGAGATCTGTCCAGAGAGGAAACAGCTCTCCAATCAGACCTTGCCCAGATATATGGCATGTATTTCCCTTAATTAGAGATTGAATGGCAAAAATGTCATGTTGATGTGGAATGGCATGTTTGGAGGCAAATGTAATCCAGTAATGTCTCAAACATTCCTCCCTGTACCCTGTACTTTCCTGTCTGCTTGTCACTGCCTCCCCTATCTATCTATCTATCTATCTATCTATCTATCTATCTATCTATCTATCTATCTATCTATCTATCTGTCTATCTGTCTATCTGTCTGTCTGTCTGTCTGTCTGTCTGTCTGTCTGTCCGTCCGTCCGTCCGTCCGTCCGTCCGTCCGTCCGTCCGTCCGTCCGTCCGCCCGCCCGCCCGCCCGCCCGCCCGCCCGCTCATCTACGTATATTGAATACAAGCATTTAGAACTTCACAGTGCAGTTCTGGAATATGGAATATGTATGTGATCCCCTAGGCTAATGACTTCCTCAAAAGCTTTTGTGGAGAGTTTGCAATACACAAGGCGTAATGTTTGATGTGAACCATGCCTCCAATTAAAGAGCTTTCAGAAGGCCTAAAAGTATGACCTAGAATTACCTGGGGAAATAGCAGTTAACAAACATGTTCTCAAGACTGGCTGGATTGTACTAGAGATACCAAGGTATCACTCGGAAATGGGCAAAACCTATTTTGAATATTTTGCCCCAAAGTCATGGAATGCTATTCAGAGTGACTTTAAGCTCAGTGAACTGGTGTCTGGAAGACAGTTAAAATTTCTTATCTATTTTTTCTTAATGTCTGTATTTTATATTTTTATTTGTATATATGTTTTTATTTTAATACAGGGATCAGGTGTAAAAAAGCTGAGTTGGTTAAGTTACTTTTTAAAAGTTACTTTTACAATTGTAAAGTAATCAGATTACAGTAAACAGTAACTTACCCAACTCTATGAAAGAGACATGGGTCTCAGTGGATTCTCTTAAACAAATAAAGGTAAATAAAGGTAAGACAAAATTAGCTGATTATTATAAAGCTGGAAAGTGTTACAAAAGTATCTCTAAAAGTCTTGATGTTCATCGGTCCACAGTAAGACTAACTGTATATAAATGGAGAATCTTCAGCACTGCAGTTACTTTCCATAGTGGCCGACCTGCAAAGATGACAGTTGATGAGTGTAAGATATGTAAAACACTAAACAAGAATGAATTTCATGAGTCCATGGAGGAAGTCACTGCTGTCTGAACAAAACATTGCTGCACATCTGAAGTTCGCGAAAAAGCACCTGGATGTTTCACATCACCACTGGCAAAAATGTTCTGTAGACAGAAGTACCTTAACCAAATGTTAGAAATTTTTCGAATGAAGTAGGGTGGTATTATGGTTTGGGGCTGCTTTGTTGCCTACAGTATGTGCCTGTATGGCTTGCTGTATAGCTTCCTAAGTTTATCAAGATATTTTGGAGGAAACTCTAAGTCCATTTGTCTGACAATTGAAGCTCATCAGAAATTGGGTGATGTAACAAGAAGTTACAAAGAAGTACAGTAAATCAACAACAGAATGACTTCAACAGAAGAAAATATGCCTTCTGAAGTGGTCCAGTGACAGTCTTGAACACTCACATCAATTGAGATTCTGTGGCATGACCTCAAGAGAGTGATTCCCATCACACTAAAACAGTTCTGTAAATATGAACAGTCCAAAATTCCTCCAGACCAATTACAGGAAGCATTTGGTTTAGGTTATTGTTGCCAAAGAGGATCAACCAGTTATTAAATCCAAAGGTTCACATCATGTTTCCAATGATGTGAATGTTTACATGGCAGGTTTTACAAATACACAAAAACATAAATATCTGTGTGGTTATTTTAAGCAAACTGTGTTTGTCTTTTAATGAAACTTAGTTGATCAGTTTTATGACCAATTTATGCAGATATAAATAGGCTGTTCTCATGGCGATATGTAAAATATCGTACAAAACAAGAAATTTGTACATGTGTACATTTCCAAAGCCATGGAAACATAAAGCTTTGGACGTTTACGAAATGTAAAAAGCAAGTTTACCCTAAACTAACCCTAACCTTACCTTACCCGAACCTTAACCTCACTAACGTAGCATGTTACGCCTGAATTAAACATTACCCAAGCATCTTAAATTGAAAACCGATGGTCAATTCAATACGTATGAAAGTTCACAATTGAATGGCCATATCCATAAGTCTGTCTACTTAACATGGCAATATTTTCATTACATTTGGTCACCCACGCATTGCCATGAAAACAGGTAGGATATCCAGGTACTTCAAAGGGTTCCAATACTTTTCCTTGCCACTGTCACTCCCTGTCTTCCTTTACTGCATCATCAATTCTTTCCTCTCTTCCTAATATCATCCTGTCTGTCTGTGTCCCACCCACCCTGCCTGTCTGTTTCTATCCATCCAACCATAACTGTCTGTCTTTGTCCTTCCCACCATGCCTGTCTGTGTCCCTCCCACCCTGTCTGCCTGATTGCCCTCGTCAATCGGTCCTACCGTCTCCTGGTGGTGGAAGTGACCGGCATGCAGTCTGTTCTGTTATTGTCCTGGGGAATGTCTGACTGTGGTGAGAAACAGGTCAGAAGGAACTGGTCCTAGAGTATGACATCATCCAAACCAACACTGTCATCCATCATTAGTCAATAACTTTTCTTCAGGCACCCCGCCATTTGAAACTTTTGTTGAATGATATACATTTGGTAATGTAGACTAAAGCATGAGGTATTCTACTCCCTGAAGAACACAGAGTCACTAGCATAATATATTGCTTAGACACTGTGACACATTTCTCCCACTGAGAGACATACAGCTGTTCGCAAATAACAATCAGTCCAATATAATTTGATCCATGGCAGAATAAAAGACTGACCAGGGTAATCTGTTCCCTGTAAAGTATTAGTTTGTGAGTGACGAGCTATGTGCTGTTCGGTCCTATCTTTAGAATGTAACTAGAGGGGGGAGCTCACAACTTGGAGAGGGTTCAGCTGGTTGCCATGGAGACATTTATACCTGCCGGAGGCAAAGCTCTTGCTGTAGTTAGTGTGAACGATGTGTTCTGCACTTACAGTCTCTTCACCAGAGTTTAGACGAAAATAGGTCAGCTGGTAGTACAATGTTAATGGTGATGTCAGATCGGTTTAGAGTTAGTGTGAAAAAACAACAGTCTTAGTAGTACCGGGGGGGTCTTCTCTATAATTAGATGTACATTTACTTGATTAATAATCTATATTATTTATAGATAATATGTTGTATAGTTCCACTATAACTAATTGCAGCCTGGCCAGCGGTCACACTCAGGCAGAGCACACTAATGGTCTGTCTTAACCACACATCACAGTAGAGGTGTTGGAAGCTAATTTTAACATGGAGTAATTCCCTAATTGTTTGACAGCTCTGATGGCTGTGCAGGTCCATCAGAGAAAGGGACAGCTGATCACACAAACACTAGTCTGGCAGACAGACTGACATTACATTTTGACATTTTAGCCATTTAGCACACGCTCCTATCCACAGCAACTTACGTTCAGTACGTTAAGTCCCCTGGAGCAACTTAGGGTAAAGTGCCTTGCTTAAGAACAGAACAACAGGCTCACTCGGGAATTGAAACGGCAACCTTTTAACTATTCCAATTCTCCCAAAAATGACAATATGACACCACCTGAGTACCTGAACGGTTAAAATGGACCACCAGTGATAGTGATACTGTATGTACAAAATAAAAAACACAATCTGTTTTTGTGTGCGTGTG
>JACXGM010007170.1:0-31196 GCA_016801145.1 Umbra pygmaea | reverse complement strand
TGTGTGTGTGTGTGTGTGTGTGTGTGTGTGTGTGTGTGTGTGTGTGTGTGTGTGTGTGTGTGTGTGTGATTAATGGAGAATGACTGCTTCTGCTCTGTAAATGTGCACAGCTGTATGTAGCCTACTTCACTTCTGAATACATTTTCTTTTTTACTTGTTAAGTGGTGATATGGTAATTAGACTTGGATGACAGCATACGCTGAGTGAATAGGCAATGAGAAACACAGACACACCCTTATGCCTTAGTGATCTGTTAATCAAAGGCAAAAGGCCATTATGGGTCCTTCTTTCACTGGCTCCCTCTGAACATTATTTTTAGGCTGATTGGCATCGTCTTCCACATTGTCAAGGGTCAGAGACAGCTGCTGCTTGTCTGAGTTCTGCAGACGGCAGAACACTACGGACGCAGCGCTACGGAGACGGCACTACGGACGCAGCGCTACGGAGACGGCACTACGGACGCAGCGCTACGGAGACGGCACTACGGACGCAGCGCTACGGAGACGGCACTATGCACGCAGCGCCCAGCTCTTCCTTCATTCTCCCTCCACCTTCCATCACTTCAAAGTGAGTGCTCATTTATCAGAGCACCCTGGCCAGTCAGATAACAGCGTCCCATGTCTCGTTGCCCTCCCCTGTGATCTCAGGGGACTTAACCCTGGAGAGACAGTCTGTGCTGGCTGTCGACAGGGACAGGAGGCAGGCTCTGGAGACCAGCTGATAGGCTGAAAGCCAGCAGCCCAGGGAGCCTTGATAGGATGAGAACACCTCCATGAGAAATACACACAGAACAGCCTGATAGGCCCTACAGGAAAGTAGACAGGAGAGTTTGCTGGATGCATCCAGGGGCGTCTCTAGAGACTACATGTTGCCTTTTGGAGAAGCCAAGTCGTTGTAGATGGAAGCTGAGGGTTGCAAACAAAGACACTGACTGTTTCATGCAAATCAGATGAACGAGCTACTGGAGTCATTACTAAATTGTATCATCCTGAACTCACTGGGTAGTTCCCAGTGAGTGATTACTAAACACTCCATGTTCAGTGGGGACGTGAGGAGAAGTTAGGTAAGCATATACATCACAGTTAATGAACCATTAGTGTTAGCGCCATGAAACTGAACCAATTAAATCGACAGAGAAAGAGAGACAGGGAGAAAGAGTATCTGAGTGGTGTTTCCCGAGGTAAGCCCATGTACCGCTATATGAGATCCAACCAATGTAGGCCTCCATAAGACCACCAACACACATTGCCTCTGAATAAGCAGGGTCAGTCCTGGGCTGTTCCTGGTCAAGAGACCAAGTGCTGCTGGATGTGGTGTCAAAGGGCCAATAGTAGGCACAAATTCCTCTAGTGTGGAGATAAAATACCTGTGTCCAAGGCAGTGAAGGGGACATTGCCCTGTCTAAGGTTTTTTTTCCAAATGGGACATTCACCTTATGTCCTGAACATCTGTGGTAACTAAGTGCCTTGTTTACTTTACGAGAGCTTTTAGCCACATATAGTAGACCTCTCAAGAAAAGCTTGAAACAAGACGCAATTTCATTGTGTAAACATGTGGGTCTTTTGAATAGCCACTATATTTCATGTGAAGGATTTTGAAAGATCCCACCTGGGGCTTTCTAAATGTAATTGAGTAAAGTCTTGAGAAATATGTATTGCCAGGAAATTCTTCACATGTAGGTCAATAGGCTGGTCTGGTTTCTACATGCAAAGTGCTCATGCATCAGATTGAGACGTCTCGTAGGATATTCCACGACACACGCATAACCGTGCGATTGCTGTCACAAGACATGACAATGTAAATAGAACCAGTATGGAAATTATCATTCAAATTACACAAAACTTTTTAAGTTTCAAAAACTTTCGCAATCTAAATAGGCTCTAACAGACCCAAGGAATGTTTGATAGAATAAAGCCTGGTATTATAAACCAGCCCCCAATCCTGATCACCTCCCTATTTCAAAATTAACATCAATCTTCCCTCACCACAGCCTAAGTGTTGCATGCTGAGCGTTCTGGCAGTACAGTATAGTATCAAGCCGTTGGTATGTCTACCGAAACGCAATATAAATCCAACCAATTACTGTGAAAAACAGATTTCATTCTGGTGGATAGCATGTCACAATATGGAAGCAGTGCAACTGACTGACACACAAAATGGCCCTAGATTAGAAGGTTTTATTAAGCTGTAAAATGTTCACACCTACCCTGTTGTATATGCTGATGCTGTTGTACAGTATACAGTGTAACTGACCATTGACCTATGACTTCATACCATGTCTCTGCTGTAAAAGCAATCCTGCCAAAACAAAGGCTTACTCCAAAAATTATTTTCATTCTTAAGTGGTGTTTCAATCTTTGAGATACTTATCTTCATGTTTGTGTACAAATTGTTTTGTAATGAGAGATAAAAAAGGAAGGACAGTGATGAAGCATGTGGAATCCATGACAACCAAGTACTCCCTCTGGGGGAATTGTCAACCTGAGAGAGAAGTGGAGGTGAACAGGAGGTGAGCGCAGACTTGTGATGAGGAAATTCAGTCTGTTCAGAACCCATCAACAACAGAGGCACACAATCCTACATGGAATTCCCATGCAACTCAACAAGCAATCGAATGAGAACAACAAAATAGATAAAAGAACATGTATTGTTTTGTGTGTTATGCATTTATTATGTTTTGTTTTAATTTCTGTGTGGACCCCAGGAGTTGTCAGTGTCTCTGTTTGGACCACAGGAGAAGTCAGTGTTTCTGATTCGACCCCAGGAGTAGTTAGCAGCTGTTTCAGCAACAGCTAACGGGCATCCTAATAAGTACTCAAAATAGAGCTAAAATGAGAACCACATGGATTTCTTGCTACACCCCATATCACTGCCAAACACAGGATGGTCTATGAAACTAGATTACCTCCCATCCCCCAAAACAAATAGTCCAGGGACTTTCACAGCTGTTTAATGCTTGTCAAAATGGATGCAATGACTAAGTATTAACAAAAGAGTGACTTTGGAAAATAGCATTACTTTTGATTGACACCGAAAAGAGAAACCTGTTGCAGAATCCTTGAGAAGTTCCCGATTGGTCCCAGACCTGCCCCTCTGTTGCCTCTTCCCCATCCCCCAACCAGCCCCATGACAGCCATCAGCTTTATCCCCCAACATGGTTGCATTCCAGCAGAACTCCATTCATTTCAATAGAACGCAATCCACACCTCTGTGGCAAATCTCCCGGATTCTGCTAAATGTGGACGAGGTGCAGCGGGTGTTGCAAGAGTTTAAATGATCTAACTTCTGCAGTGCTTTGCCATACGGCACCAAAACCGGAAGTTGATGTACCACCAAGGAAGAGCTAATATATCGCTTTCACCTATGGGTTTATGGGATTGCATGAAAAGATTTGACAGCTCAGTAGACAGATTGTCACAAACTATTGTCAATGAATACTAAACTGAAAAATCTCCTGCCAGTTGCCTTGCAGTGGAATGCAATTTTGCCCTCCATCTTGAAGATGCCGAATATTGATTACGATGTTGATTGCGGTGTACAAGTGTGTGCAGGACGGTGAGGTACAGTGAGATTTTTTTTGTCTTTCGGACAGGACATAAAACAGGTGTCCTGACTCTGATGTCACTAAAGATCCCATGGGACTATTTGTAAGTAGGGGTCTTAACTCCGGTGTCCTGGACAAATTTCCAATCTGGCCCTCATACTATCATGGCAACCTAATCATCCCTATCTCTCAATTGGCTCATTCATTCCCTCTCCCCCCTTCTCCACAGGCCGTTGCTGCAAATGAGAATGTGTTCTCAGTCAACTTGCCTGGTAAAATAAAGGTAAACTGAACTAAACTAATAGCAACAAAATAGAATCAATGTCTTTTAAACTATATTTCTAATAAACCGTCTGTACACTTAAAGTTCTCAATGCCTCGTTCAGCATGTAGGGACTCTATGCTACTGTGGAGGTTTGGTGCTATTTTGAGCCTTATTAGTAGTGTATAATAGTGATTTATTTTTACTTAATTTGTGCCCTCACAACTAAAGGTAATAAGTTTGCACTAAAACTGGGCACATTCGATTAGCATGAAAACATATCCCAGAGAACGGTCGACTCGGTAGCAATGCTATATTAACCCCTTGGTTTATTTTGCGCCGGAGTTGTCCTTTAATGAATTCCCTGAATTTTTAATTGGCTAGTAGTCATCGCAGGTAATTTTTGAATTTGTGGTGATTTTAACATTCGTATGGAGAACTGAAATGACAATATAACATAATAATTGACTCACACGGCTATAGTCACACGTTGGACCTTGTTTTGTCTCATGGAATAGATTATGTAGACCTCAGTGTTTATATTCATAATCCAGGAAGTATGGACCACCATTTGATTACATTTACTGTCATATCAGTTACTCCAATTGGAACCCAACCAGGAACTTTTGGGATAAAATATAAATTCTCTGACAACCCAAAGGTTACTGGATGCCTTTCCATACAAATTATGTCAGAATTGACACGTGTGAATGATCTAACCGAAGATTTACACCTAACCCTCGGTAACAACCTAAATATACAGATGCACGGCTAAAAACTAAACATATTCAAGAAACAAGAAACTTGCTCCCTGGTATACAGAACACCAGAACCCTAAAGAAAACCTCAAAAAGACTAGAGCGGAAATGGCGTTCCACCAAGTTGGAAGTATTTAGACTAGCTTGGAATGACAGTACACTGCATTACCGAAATGCACTTCTGTTCAATCATCCTATTTCTAAAATCTAATTGAGGAAAACAAAAATAATCCCAAATTTATTTTTGATACAGTTGCAAAGTTAACTAAAATGCAGAATTCCACAAATGAGGTTGGACTACATTTAGGCAGAAATCGATTCGAGGTTTGAGGAAAAGATCATTACCATTAGAAAAAAAAAATCACAGAATCCCCCCGTAAGAAGCATATATCTCCTAAACTCACCTGTCCTGAGATTGCACTGAACACTAGAATCTTGGATTAGGAAGGACATTGGAATTTCTTAATCCTGTATCCCTTGAATCTTTAACTGAAATAGTAAAGGCCTCAAAGCCTTCCAGCTTTCACTCCCTGTGCTTGGCCCGCATATGCTAAAAATAAAAATTGCTCTTTAGTTTCTGGGTGTGTAACAAACTCCCTAAAATTGGCTGTAGTGAAGCAATGTTTAAAAAACTTGACCCAGAAAGGCTAAATAAAACTACCAGCCTATTTCAAATCTACCATTTCTTTAAAAAAAAACAAGGTATGCTATAGTGTTCCTCACGGTTCTGTTTTGGGACCGCTGCTGTTCTCGCCATATACACACACACACATTGCCTCTATATATGTTGCCTCTTGATGTCATCCAAAAACACAATGTCCACATTCACTGCTATGCTGATGACACACACCTGTACATTTCATTGAAAAAGGGAGAAGCCTTAAAATTGTAAACCTTGGAAGCCTGTTTATAAAGAATTAGATGACAGAAAAATGACTTCTAAACTCTGGAAAAACTGAAATGCTAATTTTACAGTTGTACAGTTATCATCAGGAGAAAAAAAAACAAGTTGACAACACTCAGGTGACAACACCCCCCCTCCACGGCTCTGCAAGGAATGAAACAGCAAATGTTAATGCAAAAGAAGGAATCTAAACATACATAGAAAGCTGGAAAGTTCCTAAAGCATGACAAATTAGGATATTGACAAGCTGCTCTCCATTTCTCATCTTGAACCTTGTCTGGAGCTACCTTTGTGTTGCATTTCATTACATTCTTTTATTAAAACAACCTAATTTCTGTGTCATTCATTCTTTTTATATCAATGCATGTTTCATACAAACTTTTGAAACAAAAACCTTGAAAGCAGTGACAAACTGTTCTCATGACTGTCTTTAATGATGTGGGAGGGCAGCAGCCCACCAGAAGTAGCCAGCTTAGACTGACGAAGCGTGAATATATCATTCCAGAACACTCTCCCTTCAAACCAACGGCTCAATTAAGGATTATAAGTCCTTGCTCGCACTAACAAGCCTGGCTCTCAAAATCATTAGTAATGGGAGTTTATGAAAAGGGAACAAATCCAGGGCTGGCTGGCATGGAAAAGGAAAGCTGTGCTGCCTCGGACATGTCGGCAACTCATACTCGGGTCGACCATGTCTGAGACAGGCCAAACTTATTTACTCATCTTCCCCATATCATCCCTTGCAAATAAAGCAGCCAAAACACTAATGTCAGATTGCATCATGCCGGTTCCAGCAGAGCAAGGCCTTTTTTTTTTAGAATAGGTTCTTGTAGACCAGGCACAAATACCAGACATAATGAGCGCTGGCCATATGCCCCAGCTGGTCTAAATGACACATACCCAAACAAAGCTTTTAGGTAACACTACAATCAGCCTTTACCGCTGTATTCATTTTACCATGGTGCGTAGTCAGCACAAATCCCACATTGCTGCCACGCCAAAAAGAAAAGAAAAGGACAAATTCAGACATTAACATTTTGTTTGCTTATCACTTAGATAATGTTACATAACTATGATGCTGTTAAGGTTATTGGGCTTGTTGTCTTATTGTCTGCATGCACGGGAAACAGAGTTTACCAACGTAGCTAATGTCAGGGTGACTAAAGCATTTTCCATTATTATAATTTTCACTGAAACTAAGAGACACGCCCCTAGTAAAACAGTCCTTTAGGATTGTCTATCACAATAGGATCCTATGGGACTTAAACATTCAAACAGTTTTAAGAAGCTATTTTGTAGGAATCTGTTTGAATGTCTGTTATTATGGGATTTGCATAAAAAACAAACTAGCAAGATACAGCTAGACTTAAGACTCTTAACAGCAGTGTCATATGGTTCCAAATGATGAATAGATAAATCAAAAATAACTGAGTAAACAAACAAAATCAAAACCACATTATTGCAAACAGAACATGTTTCAATACAAAATATGGGTTTACTGTTTTACCATACAGTAAATTGTTCTACATTGTTGTTCAGAAGACAGTGCCAACTGTAAGAAGGAACTGGACTACAACAAATGTCCACTAACACCTAAATCATGTCCAGAGGCTCAACAAATGTTTAAGTACCAAGTACCTAAATGGTAGTATATGCCTCAGGTTCATGAGTCAGTCACAGACAAAGACATTAGAGGCATCCTACGTAAATACTTTTAATGTAACACACACACACACACACACACACACACACACACACACACACACACACACACACACACACACACACACACACACACACACACACACACACACACACACACACACACACACACACACCCTTACAAAAGAAAAATACTTAACAAAAACTATGAGAACAGGGCAGGAGCAAAGACTATTCACCCTTTTCCATTACCGGAACAGCCTCGCCTCGACTCTACTCTACTCTACTTCAAAGGATTTCCATTGCTACGTAACAACTCAACTCAACAAGGCTCGCCATTTCAGCATTTCCATTGGGCAAATTTACCTGGTACCACAGTTTTTAGTACCTGCTCCTTTGAGGTTCCAAGCAAGCAAAGCCAATAACAAAACCGTGACTTGAACACACAGAAAACTGTTGATTGGAAAAGAGTAGTCACTCATGCGTCACATTTGCTTGACACGGGACATCCTACATAAACGTGTAAACTCTGTGTAGCCAAACAACCCGATTCATCCACAGTCGTCTGAACTGAATTGACCAAAAAAATTACAAGAAAGCACGAACAAAGGCAACCCGCAAAATAATGCCATGGTCAACTGAGCTGCAGACATTTCTATATTTTGGTGTAAAAATAACCATTACGTATAGCCTACCCACTAGCTAAGACCTTGAACAACTGTAATTCCGTCATTGTTGAGATTTATAATTTCCCAAACTCTTCCGTTCTTTCCAGCAGTATTTTCTTTTGCTGGCTAACCAGTTTTCCAGAAAAGAAGCAAAAACACCATCCCTTCGATATTCTCCATTGTTTACCTGTGTGTCCAACACTAGACTACGGTGTCGTGTTCAATGTGACGTCACCTCAGTTTCTAGTAGGTTGGTACAGTGGTACAGAGTACTATCTGCAGTGGAAAATGAACCAAATAGAGGCAGGTAGATTTTAGCTGTTACATAGCAATGAAAATGCTTCGTAGGCGACTACAGTCAAGGCAAGTAGAGTTGAGCCGGTTCTGGCAATGGAAAAGGGCCATATAAAGCATCAGTTGTCAGGGACAAACGAACACTGCTTCAGGTTGGTACAGAATTCTGGGTAAGGATGCCTTAGTCCGTTTGTTTGATGTTGTTCAGGAAAGGATGCACATTTTATGCAGATTAAGCTATTAACATATATTCCATGCATATTTTACACAGTAACCTATTTTCCTGTCAGCTGGTTTGGCTAGTCTTGCTAATGTATCCCCTCCTAGGTTTTGGACTAAATATAGTAGGTCCACACCTCCGGTGTTGTTTGGTCTTCCTCTGGACATATTCACAACACTGTGTGAGCACATTGCATGTGTGCATATACTGGTTTGACAACAAATCCCCACAATGACAATGAAACAAGGACACTGAACTCGCAGACAATTTAATCTAGAAATATTTTATTTTAATGGTGGAGCATTGAGTACTATGTCAAATGGTGTATTTATGAAGTACAATATAGCTACTAAAGACTATCAGTTTAAAACTGATATATAACATGTCTTCTGCTAAAAGGCCAGGCATACTGCCTCCTCTACCCAGAAAGAAGTTTGCATTGTGGACAGGGAACAACAAACCTCCCTTCCTGTCCTCTGTGAGGAGAAAATGCACAGCAGGACATCAAGATAAGCTCTCTGTCAGAAGATAAAAAGACCTGCTTTGTGCCTAGCTGATAATAGCCCTGACTCTTACAGCATCCTGTCTCCAGATGGGGAAACCTGAGCTCCATGTTGACTTCAGTAGTGTCCTTAGACTGTGTTTACATTATGATAGCTTTCCGCCTCATATTCAAGACCTCTTAAGAAAAGTTTGAGGTGAGACAAAATTGTAGTGTAAACTTGTGTCTCTCTCGAATACCCGCTACATTTCACACAACCTCCCAAGGTAAGCGCACAAGAGGTTTTTGAAAGAGCCAACCTGGGGCTTTGCAAATGTAAATGCAGTTGTTAAGAAACTTCTAGAAAAATGTGTATCGCTGGAAAATTCTTCACGTCAGTCAATGGGCTGGTCTGGTTTCTGAGTGAAGTGGTCACGCAACCAGCACTAGATGTTTTGAAGGACATTCCATGACACACCCACAAACATGCGATTGCAGTCTCGAGACATGGCAATGTACATTGGTCTTGTTTCGAGAGGTCTAGTTTGTGGCTGAAAGCTATCGTAATGTAAACACAGCCTTAGTCAGAGTCCCAGAGGCAGTTGCCAGCCAGGTGTACTAAACTGAAGTGTCGGGGGCCCGTAAGAGCCACACAGTCTGTCAGCTTAGATTACAACCAAGCGGAGACCATTGGGTGAATTCATCCTTCCTCCAGCTCGAAGTGTCAGCCAGAATACACCACAACCACCTTCCCCTGCACCTTGTCTAGCTGACTCGTTACTTCCTGCTTCATACACTAGTTCATGTACACCTTTTCCATACACAACATTTCTACATACTTCATAGTAGTTGGTATTCAGATTGGCTTCATGAATGCACTTAACATATTTTATTCAACCACAGAAAACCCTTCCACTTTTTACTAGTTATAATTAGTTTTTTCCTCAACACAATGCTCAAATTGGCACTAGGGGTCAAAAGTTTGCCAACAAAATATCCCCCACACTATTTCACCACCACCACCAGCCTTAACTGTTGATACAAGGCAAGATGGATCCATGCATTCATGTTGTTTATGTAAAATTCTGACCCTGCCATCTGAATATTGTAGCCTCAAAATAGTCCTAATATATTACCCATCCATTTCCTTTCTGATTGAAAATTTTTTGCTGCCGCTTTTAAAAAGGTACCAAATCACTTTTTTCTTTACCTTTAATATCGCTATGGTGGATTATATGTATGCAATAAAACACAACCTATATTTATGCACACTTTAGACTACTTGTTGGATAATGTATTGACAGTGAATAAGCACTTGCACTGTAAACAGTGCATCACTGTGACCATGCACCATGCAGTCTGATGAGTGCACAATGTCTAACGTTAGGGTAACTAGCCTACTCGTACTCTTAATCTGAAAGAGCAATACCATGTTTCAGAAAATAAGAAAATCGCAGGCACACAACACACACATCGATTTCATTGATACAAAAAATATTTCCCGACACGTAGATGAAGGTGGTTTTACGAAATGCGCATATTCGTCATGTTAACTTTATGCTCGCTTTATAAACAGAATTAACAACCATATCCATGGCATAAAAACTTAGCAACTGAAGTGTGTAATATAAAAACAGCAAAAAGTTTCCTCAGAAATAGTCTCAACTGTATAGTTGTCATATGCCCTGGGATAAGTAGGGAGAAAATGAACCGTTTGGGGAACTTAGAAATGAATAGTTAAAATTGTTTATAGTGAATCGCAATGTTTGAATGATTAGAGTTGCCTGCTGGTCTCCTTTGATGGAAAAACACTAATTTACTTCCATATTTGCTGCAGTGTATGTAGAGGAGAACAGATCTGTGAAACTAATTTTCAGCTGGTGTAACTTTCCCATCTGCAGGTTGCACCTGCAATGTTAGTTTTATTTTCTTCAATGTGCAACCTTTGTTTATAGAAACATAATAACATAATGATTGAGAAGAGAAACACTCGGTGTAGCTGAGCCTTTATGGTTACAAAACAGTGGTTAATAGTGAAGTCGGTTAATCGCTGCATCCCTAACCATAGGCTCCTTGATGCACGTGGCGAGCGAAGGCTGGCCCGTGTGGTCCAAATCGAACAGACGAGCTACTGGAGCTCAAATTGATGAAAGAGTTAATGCAGATTCTGATATAAAGGTGTCAGAATACAGTACATATTATTGCGTGTGGGGCTGCTGTTTTTGCGGCAAAAGGAGGACCAATATTAGACAGGTGGTCATAATGTTATGGCTGATCAGTGTACATGTATAGAGGGGTCAGAATTAAATAAATGATAAGCAATTTAAATACAAGTAAATTCATTTCGCTATTGGCACAATTTGGGTGACAGAAATACTCTTGATTTGGTACATTATTTTAGGGTTAGGAAAGTATTAACAATTAATAACATGTTGGAGAAACTTTACGCAGGCGTAAAATGATTTGCAACAGTCAGTCATTCAACCTTTTGTAATGTTTACTTAAAGTGTATAATTCCCTACTGCAATGTTAGAATATTAGTACTGAAACACTATACTTGCACAGACCAGACCAGACAGCATTTCAGTAGTAATAATAAAGGTAAAAATGTAACTACATGGATCACTCTCAATATAGACTAGGCCCTAGAAACTGTGGACATTGGAAAATACTGATTAGGACTAATGACAATCCTGCACATTATTAAACAGTCTGCAAGACATAAAATAACTTCACAAATAGGAGTAATGGGAAACATACCTGGAAAGGACAGAATATTCTCTTTGAAAAGTTAGGCATTACTTGTGTATAACAGAAAAACTATATAGAAATTGAATAGCCATCACACCATGGGAAGTCATGAAAATCTGCATCACATCGTTGCTCTGTGATTGTTTAACATTCCTCTTCAGTGAGTTTAAGAAACCTTTGTGCAGCCTAAATCCCACGAGAATCTTACCCAAATGGAAAATGTACCTCTTGTTATTATTCAAGTTAGAGTTAACAGGAATTGCTGTTCATTTGATTTCAGACCAAAAAATTAAACCAACAACACTTTGAGCCAGTAGTTCATGAAATTATCAAAAGGTCACATTCCAGTGTATCTGTACAGACAAAAACCTCCAACTGTTTCTACACACACAGTTACCATTCATTTCTAGTTTGCATCTGTTTTAATTTGTTGTCACTTTGATAAAAAAGAGGAGATAGCAGACTTAAAATTAGATGAATGCAGTAAGCCTCCTTAAAGCCACAGAGCGGGGAGCGAACAGGGGCAAATGGTATGGCCGGTGAATGGGTTACAGGGTTGTAGTCTTAATTGCAGATTTAAACCTTACACCAGTGGTTTTTCTGTTGCTCAAGCACCTGTGCAAACCCTGTTAAAGGCAGGCCGTCACCCTTGTGATAGCCATGATGTACACAGAAAGTAATATGCATTGACATTCAACAGCCATTCCAAATGTATTCCAGGGCATAGCATTTGCTTTGAATTGCCTTAAAAATTAAATGGAGAAAAGCTATTCTTTGATTTATCTGAAAGCTGAAGTGTCACTTGTGGACAAGGCAAAGCACCCACATCTAGGGTTGGGTACTGAATCCCGGTTCCACTATGGAACCGGTTCCTATGCAACCGGTAGGAATCGGACCGGATTAGAACGCAAATTACGGTTCCTCCTTTCGGTTCCACTTAATGTGTCGACTGAAATATTTTCACTCTGATGCTCTGAAACGGACGTAAAAAAAAATAAAATCACACTCTGTAGTCTACCGTTAACTAGCTTCCGTAAATGTAGGCTACTTTTAAAATGCCATATTTTCCCGAATTTCATCCCGGAGTTTGCGAGCTCAAATCCAGTTGGAAGCTTTGTGTGTTTTGTTCTCCATTCCCGCGTGATGCAAACGTGTTGCACATTATATATATTTTTTTGTAATGTTAACCCTAATCCAAACCTTAACTTCTGTATTCGCATGGCTAACCTTAACCGTGAACGTTAGTACATCATTTTGAATGCTATGCAATGTATGGAATGAATGTGTGGAATGTTCTCGCATGAACCGGCAAAATGAAACGTGCAGGTGCAACGTAACAGAAGGACGAAAATAGACTAATAACAAAAAGGGCAACTGAAACGCAAAAACACCCTAAATATGTTGGCATACAACGTAAATCATGTTTTCAAAAATAGTTTCCTGAGATTGTAATTTGGGAGAACTTCTGAGATATACAGTAGCGCAAAAGAATAATCAATCAAGTCTCCCAGATGTCCTGAGTCTCCTGAATTGTAATTGCGAAACGCCAACAAATTATATACAATATCCTAGACATTGATTATCTTCATCAAACAAATCGATGTCCGGGAAATTAGTCAGAGAAGGCAAATATGATCATCTTTCTGCAAAAGAACTGCTTAAGTTTGAAGCTGGTTTAGTTACAAGTCTGTCAGTTCTGTCGAGCATGAATGCTTTTGTGTATGACACTGAGCTACTTCATTTGAATATAGCTACATATACTGTACTTTAGTAAAGTCAATGAATTGTAAACTTATTATTGTAATTCTATAATGCAATACTGATTTGTGAAAATCCAAGTTCAAAGAAAATATAATTTATGTAATGCTCAAGTGACAATGTGTGCTTTCCAATTGAGCATTGTTGTCAGTGTTCGGGTTGAAAAGCTCCTTTTGAGACATGCATGAAGTGTCTTGATGGTTTGAGTGTGTTTTGAAGGTGTGATTAACTGTTTGGCCAAGATGAATGTTGTTAGTGCACACTGTCTTTAGAGTTTTGAAAATATGTCATTTCAGTATTGACCGATGCAGATTAGCAATTAAAAATAACTATAATAGTGTAACTTATTTATTGTTAAATTATTGTAGTTGTATGTTAGGTGACTTAGGTTTACTTATTATACATTTAAGTACTTTAAAACGTTAATATATTGTTAAATTTGCATAATTTTCAATTTAAAAAACTAAGAGCCTTTCTTTAATGTAATTTCTCAGTTTTTCAAGAATCGGTTTAGGAATCGTTTCGGAATCTTTTTAAAAGTACCGGTTCGGCATCGGAATCGGAAAAATCAAAATGATACCCAACCCTACCCACATCCCTATACAAATGTGAGGCATTCCTTCAAAATGGTTGACCAGTGTTAGTGATAGACCGATTTTAATCAGCCGGCCAAAATATCGGGCCGATATTTGCGTTTTTACGCGCATCAGCCAATACGCGGCTGCTGCATTTGCCAATTTTCCCGGCATTATCTATAGACAAACGTCCACAGAGGCAGCTTGGTGTTGTTGGAGACACTGCAGTTCAAGTGCAGACCATGAACCGCCCTTTGTTCTACCTCACCTGTTTTAACTATAGTTTTAAGTTCAATAACTGTTCCTTTTTTAAAATTGAGACTTGTAAGATTTGTTATCACCATTGTCATTTCATATGATGTAAATTGGCGGGAGCAAAAGCAGTAGCGGCTCCGAATATCGGCTCAAGGAAATAGGCAGCCCGTATCGGTCATTAGCTAAGGCTAATAAAAAAAAAATGATAATAATAATAATAAATAATAATAATAATAATAATAATAATTTGGTATCGGCACTAAAACACCCATAATCACTCGATCCCTAAACAGTGTCAAAGCCAGTTAGACATTTTAAATCTCCTCAATTGGGATGGCATCTTTACCCTGAACAGTTGAACATACATGGGTAACAACAGGTTACAGTGACATTTCAAAGAAGGTTACATTACTCTCTAGGAGGAAAAACAGGTGTCAAACACGACAGCCCTCAGCAGTTCTCAAACATGACAGCCCTCAGCAGTTCTCTGCATTTCAGTCCTCTCATTCAGACCTACGACTTAAAGCTCAAACAGTGATTATACACCCAGGGATAGACTACACGAAGGCCAGACAAAGATGCAATATCCATGATTGACAAGAAAACAAACTTGACCTTTCACAGGCTAAAAGCAAAATATATTTGAAATGACTGAAGAATTGGACTGCCATGACCTAAATTCGTATTAGACAAAGGCAGCCAAACACCCGAGTGAATATGCATTGAGAATGCACAGTTATTCAATTCAATGTAACAATAGTGCCCTACCATGTCAGTTCTTCATTATTCAATGCTCAGACAGACATCACATTTAATTGGGATGTTGCGCCAGACAAATGGGTAAAAAAATATTGTAAGAAATGACTAGGCTTTTGTTACCACAAAAAAAATGACATTTTATGTATCAATCTGGAAGAAATCAGGGAGCAGCCAAGTGTGGGTAGTTGCCTTTAACACTGGCAGCTCCCTGCACGACACTCTCGTTCGCAGACAAGCTGGTGACTCTCCAGTTCTAATGACATCTAAAAGGACTAAGCTGTGAGTGGTCCAACAGACAGACAACCTTACAGTGATTATAGAGCACTCTGGGTTAGTCTGCAAAGCACATAATCCTGGGGAAAGTGTCTGCTGTAAACAAGGAAAGCAGACAGGATTGTATCACACAGGTAAGTTGGTTACCATGTTACCATTTACATACAAGGCAATACACCTCTATACAAGCTGGAAAATAGGTACAGAATGCAGCAAGCATGAGGGGTTTGATCTATTCATGCAAATCATTAACATCACAACTGAAACCCTTTATCCTGGGAGATGTGCATGAAATGTAGCATTAAGGCTAATGCACGTAGAAAACATGTTTCCTAATAGCTATCATATTATTGGCCTTCCAACAATCTGTATATTTCAGAAGTGATTCAGGGAGATTACTCAAGTACCCCAAGAATGAGAAAATCATCTTGTGTATCACACAGAGAGTTGTCCCCTTGCAATTCGTCATGTCGGCAAAACCTATAAAACATGAGTGCTCACTTGGTACTCTGTGTGAAGATTTGGTTCACACAGAATACAAGACCTTGTGTTATGAGCTACAACATACGCTAACATGCTACCTACAAATCAGTTTGACAGAATTTACCATGAGAACTTAAAAGAAATTTATTCAAAAATAAAAAAAGAAATATAAATAAATCTTTAAAAACAAATTCCTAAAATCTCAGCCTGCTCCAGTGCCATCGATGAGGACGTCGACAGCGGATCTCTTGACTGATATTTGCTTATTTTGTGACTATCCTTGTATGGTGCTATTAATACCATACTGTGTGTTCAATATTTACACATAGAAAATGTACATACAAACAATTTTGTATGGGTCAAACAGGGGCAATTTCCAACAATTAAAATGCATTGACTTTCAAACAAATTCCAGTACATTTACGCACAATTTAAAAATAAAGCGTTGAAACTTTGTGACAAATTGAAATGTTACACGTGATGAAAATCTTATGACAATAAACATTATGGCAATTTCAACTTTGGTCACTGTCCACTGTTTTAATTATCAGCCCAACTTTCTTAAACCTATTCTATCTTGTTAAATATTAGCCACTATCAGTGCATCAGTACGCATAATACCCACAAATGTTTACCTTGGATCAGTCCATTTCAGCAAATACCACTTTTCTTTTTCTCTACATTTGCTTAGCCACAGCTATGCAGTTTTTGCTAAAGATCATAAAACATACTATTGACTGTAGAAAATAAAAAGCTAATTAAAATTGCCAAACAAAGTTATTTTAAATACAAACTTGATTTATTTAGACCAATACTTTTAATTTGTTGTACTCAAATCAAAAACAAATGAATTTTAATTAAAAAGATACAAAAAATTGAACAGCATGGTTTAACACATACTGAAAACCTTTTGAAATGTGAAGTCCATGTGAAAATCTGTTAACCATAAAATGCAATGGTACAGTACATTACAAACCTATATAAAAGGTAAGCCTGAATACCATGTTGGAAAAATGTACACTTCTACACCCGAGTTAGCCCCAAAATCACTTTGAACAAAAACGTATGTGATTAGGTCATACAATACAACTGCATGGTTAAGCATAACCCCTATTTAATGCAGTCAAATACATCGGGTCATTGTTCAATTTCTCTTGAGGAAAGAGCTGCTGATTCCCAACCATGTTGGCCGGTAGCTGTGAGATGCACTACAGTAATTATACGAGTGTCTGACGTGGCCTGTTGAACAGACCTTGTTGTGGTTCAGGAAGTCAGCCTTCCCCTGAGTGGAGCCAAACAGATGTCCTGATCACCCTTGGATCTTCACTCGTGGTCATAAAAAAGGGAGTGTGACAGCAGGAGAGGGCCTTGGTCTTAAAGCTTAAGGACAGAAAGAGGGCATGCGGTGCTAGCAAATTGCACCATTGTTTGTGGATGTGCTAGATGTTTTTGGATAACAGAACATGGTATTATTGCCTGAACAGATTAAAAAGGCTTGCAACATCATGATAGTAACTATTGTTCACTGATATATTGGCACTGACAATACATCAGTTGGATAATACTGCAACTTTTATCTTTGTGCTAGTCTTTCTATTTTATACTTTCAACAGTGGAAGTCTTTAGTCAGTACTTGCGCAGAAGTATTTCATACTCGCCAACTATACTTCTGTGACTCGCCCATTCTGCTCAGAGTCAAATAGTTACATGTTATCACATGATAATATACAGTGTTTTGATATTCCTAGCAAATACAATCCCCAAAATATCCTCAGCTTCATGACTTTAAATCAAATATACAGCCCAAACAAACTTTTAAAGCATATTAATTCCTATACTTTAGATTTAATTAGTATATAATTATTATGAAATACTAGACTTATATGGCTAATTACATGTACATTAATACCACTGCTAGCGGTTTGGAGTAGAGTGGAAATCTGAATCAAGGATGATCAGTCTGCATATTTGCCTTCTCCCCTGTGTGGTGGCAGTGATAATGTGGAATGCTTCTCAATGAGATAAAGATGCTAAAAATGGATTCTCCAACAGCTGCTTCAACTCCCACCTCTCACATTTTAAATCCCACCTTCTGCTTGTGATGCTTTTTTGTAAGGCACAATACTTAAAAAGATTAAAAACTTTAATTGCATGTTTCTAGGGGAAGAAGTATGTAGGGGTAATGCTGAAAGGAACAAACTACTAAGATATTAAAGTTCCTCTGTTAGACCTTTTAACAATAGGTCACAAATGTCTGATCACATCTCAAAAGGCAGAATGACTCATGATGGCTCATCTTAAAGGCAGATTTAAACTTGTGTGTCGAGGTTACTGCGTAACCTACGTCGTAGCTCACATTGTCATGAGCATTTATACTTCGGCGTTGGTATACTTTGTACACACACAATTTGATTGAATATTTTCAGTGTCTCATGTGAAAACTTGATTACATTTTAAAAACATTCTCTAGAGTCTGTTTCATCCGACAGACTAATTTTAGCAACACATGAACATGGACACACTACCTTTCTTTGCAATGAATTAACAATGATTATTATATTGAATTACTAGCGCTATTATTTTGAAAAGGAAAATCTGAGTTCGTGTCGCTGGCATAAGTGTTGCTAGGCAAACAGTGCTTGCCTAGCTAGCGCCGGCTCCAACTGTCCTCATGCTGAAAACGTGACTTTGTAGCATACATGAATTCACTCCCGGAGACGCAAGAAGAAAGCAAAAATATATATTATTTACTAAGGAAAATGACAGTAACGCACAGTGATTTGGATAAGTAAATTTAACCTGATTACTGGTTTGGAAATAGTAACGCGTTAGATTACCCGTTACTGAAAAAAGTGGTCAGATTAGAATAACGCGTTACTAAGTAACGCGTTACCGGCATCACTGCTCAGCACCCCATTTTATGAAAAAAAAAAGAACTACACGGACAACGTGTGGAGAGGAGTAGCACAGTTCTGTTAACTGTTTCTACAGCACACAACTCAAAACATTACAGTTAAAATCATGTACCACGCATACTGGCATTGCTGCCTTCCTACAGAGCACACAAAATGACCATAAACAACAGAAATTGGTATTTTTATACCACTAAGCAAAGTGTCTGATGGGAGCACATGTTAATGTATGCCCAAAGACGACATCACACGTTTTCAATGTTTTTCTAACTAGCTACCAGTTACCCAGCTCTTGTCGAAGAATAGGAATGGACCAATTACGCATTACACACAGCTAGAACTGTTTACAAACAAAACAGGACTTTCCTCAAATTAAATATATACACAACTATTATAGCTGCTGCTCCCACTCAATTTACTTTCTAAAAATACTTGTCTGGTTCGTCAAACTTGGTGCCAGCTGTTGCAGCAGTGTTTAAAATCTTTCGACGGTCATTAATACATTTTGAAGCAGCTGTGATACAGTTTTAGCTCCTAATTCAAGCAATGGAACTCACCAAGTTCTCCTTCATGTTAATATTTGGTGTACCCTATGATTTCATTTATTTTTAAACACGGACCATCATCCAATTATTTTAGAACCTTGCATCGCGTCACGCTTGATGTGTGTCATGTTTGAAGTGCATGATCAGGCGCATCAAAAATGTTCCAAAAATATTCACACAAATTATTTGAAATTTTGTGCCATTTATTTGTGACAACCAGTGTGCAAAAATCTTAAGGCTTGACAACATGATACCACATCTAAAGAAGGCAAATAACTACCATCTAAATCTGGTCATCGCTTTGCGATCACCAAATTGAGTTATTAGATCAGAGAAGTCCACCCAATTTAAGCTAACCTTAACATTATTATACACCCGAGTTTTTATATTTTTGGGGGGAATTTGTATTGTTTTTGAATGACAGGACAGTAGGAACCATAGGCTAGGCAGACCGGTATTTAGGGAGAGAGAGGAATGGCAAACAGTGGTTTTGAGCTGGGGCTCCAAACCCCATCGCCGGCCAGGAGCTTAGGCAAACTCTGTTAGGCCGCTACAGCAAACTCTGTTAGGCCGCTACAGCAAACTCTGTTAGGCCGCTACAGCAAACTCTGTTAGGCCGCTACAGCAAACTCTGTTAGGCCGCTACAGCAAACTCTGTTAGGCCGCTACAGCAAACTCTGTTAGGCCGCTACAGCAAACTCTGGCACGTCACTGGCCAATTGACAAAACTTGCTCGCTAATGACAATATGGCCTTCAGTCAAAGTGCATTTGGTTATGGAACAATTGGTTGTCTAATAAATGTTAGCCTAAATAAACAGTGCAATTTCCAAGCCACATTGGTAGCATCTGTGACCGCAAAGTGACAAAAGTGCAAACTACGAATATTAACTTACAATTGTATAATCTTGTACCTTAATAAACTGAACGAACTGAAAAACAGTTTACATAAGATTAACTTATTCTTTAACAAGCTTGGATCAGTGCAAGAGAAGGGCTACCCACAGACTTTAGGAGGTTTAGAAATGAACACTTCCTTTGATATTGGCTATCAGAAAGTAGCTTCTCTGAAGAATTTGATCTGCAACAGAAAGTTTCTTCAGATGACAAAAATTATGAGAATTCACTTTGAACAGTGTTAATAATCCATCGTTATCAACTCGCCATCAGTAAACATTATGCTTTCCTGACTGGGCTACCAAAACAGTAGTGTAGGTTTTTCTCCAGATTTGCCTCCTTTCCAAATTCTCTCTAAATCCTGCCTTTTCGGCAGCTCCGTAACTCCTTGTACAGATCTGTGGGATGTAGTGCAGTTTAACAGTATAGCACTGACAACTGGAGGCCTAATGTGTTTTGTAAAAAGCCTATTTGGCCAGTATAATGGGTGTGGTTATTTAAATATAAATATATATCTAGGCTAGCTAGGCTCTGTTATGAGTTGACAAAGGGTGACTAAGTTATGCAGCCTACTTTAGCATGGCTACCACTGATTCTACTTTCCCCCTCATCTGTGTACTCTTCTCACAATAACAGCCATTAATTGGACATTATACAAGAACAACAGACTCCTATGCACTCAAGTGCTCAGGCTAAACACATGCCTTAAAATGTTATTTATAAAATGTATTTTCAATATCCAGGTATTCACAAATAATTCTAACACTATTCAAATAATAAAATCCTTTGATGCCCACGCCTAGTTTCGAGAAACAGAACTTACCTGAGGATTCTGAGGCCGACAGTAAATTCATGATCAAGCATCGAATAATTTTTTTATTAAAAGACAAAAATGGACAGTCTAGTAGGAAATCCTTCAAATCATCATAATGCAAATACAAATGTCTGGGTACTTCAGTCTATTCAATCAACTATATGAACAGGGCATTTTCTATGTTATAAGTATCAAATCCCATTTCCGTCACAGCTGTTTATCTATCGGGGGCCATTACTCCTCATTAGGGGCTGAAGGGCAATGCAGGGCTGTGTGTATCTGCGCATCGATTGGCCTGCTGATGAATGGGGTGGGGTGTTTATCGTCTGAACAGACCGATGGCCAAGTGATGACTAATGATGGAGGGGGAGAAGGAGAATCGGAAGCAATGCCAGTGCCACCTTGTTTTTAATTGATAGGGTGAGAAACTGAGTTAAAATATATTTTGTCTCCTGTTTTTATCACTAGTGAATGTCTACCTTTATCATTGTCATGCAATGGATGTTTGGCAATGAAAAGCAAAAGTCTTCCAGTTTAGAGATACAAATTCTAACTTTTGTCTTTACCCATCACATCTCAGTGACAATTGTATGTCCACATTATATCAGTGATGAGCTAGCTAACAAACTCTACAATAATTGTCCAAAAGTTAACAGAATTTGTAAAAGTAGTTTACTACTTCCTGGGTTGCAATAAAATGAAAATGTTAGGCTTTATGAACAGGGCGGTTCAAGTGAAGGGTTACCAATATCTCGTCTCCATGTAGGAATTTGGCAGCATCAGGCAAAATTAATGCTCCCAGTTCTTGTGAATATGGAATAAACTCAGAATAGAAAGTGGCCTCAATGTCAGCCTGTAAACCGAGCTTGAAAACAGGGGCTACTATTAATCATTATCAATGACCTTAACTGAATGCCCTAATGGTCCACTAGCTTTTAAAATTGAAAATAAAATGATCTAATAAAAGAGGGGGTTAGGAAGTCAGTTTGGTAAAGTGTCCTGGGATCAGAGTCATATCGCATTCCCAGGCAGATGAGAATGAGTGTAGTCAGTCGACACAGGCCTGTACAACATTTGTGTGTTAAAATATTTAAGGGCTTTCTGGGTGTCTGAATATTCATGGCCATCATCCTCATCAGATTGTAGAGGACACAGCAATGGCAACATGTTCAAGGACATAACAGGGCTTTGGGCATAGTGAGTGTGGCTAGATGGGCGGATGTTGGGTTGGAGGTGAAGCTGACTGCTGCCGGATAGTATTTGAAGCATGGAAGGTCGGTATAGTTTCAGCCACGTCACAAGAACTGAATGTGAAATCAAGACCTCAAGCCAAAGCTGCCCATCTACATTGGATCCCTGCTTGACAATAAGCTACGTTTTATCAGTTTATGACATCTTCTTGTTGGGTCACTTTCTAGAGATACTGTAAACTATCAATATATAGAGAAACTCTATAAAAACATTGCTAGTGTTGGCTAATTAAGAATGTTTCATTTATATATTCAATTTCTATATTCCATTTACATCATTTGACAATTTGAACCTGTTATCTCACCATGTGACCAGGAAAATGCATGCAAGTTGGAATGTCCTCATTGGCAGAAAAGGTACGTTCATTCCCACACAACTGACAATTAACATACAAAATGTATATTTTCTGAACCAAAATTAAATTGGGGTTTAGTGGGGACAGAGCCATATAACTTTAACTATTGTTGTGACATAGAACATACAATTTTGTTGTTTGTCCAAAAAATTGACTATTTTAAACACAGCCCTAGCTAAGGCTTGTATTAGCAGAAATCACAACATGTTTACCAGTACATAGACACACATACAGTGCACTAAGACCAAATTCCTCCCAGTACTACTGTTACTAGTAAAGGTCTCATTTGAACAAGTCCAAAAGCCAGTCACACTCCTAGGCCATTTGCTTGTTTTCAAAAGGTATCCTAGCAACAAGCTCTGACCGCAGACCTTGAAGTGCAGCAAGCTTATCAGGTATCGACATACTGGGACTGGTGCACTGATTAGGGGCGGGCGATAGGGCACGAAATGAATCTCGAAATAGAGCCGGCCCACCTATAGGCAAGAACCGTTCGCCTGGCAAGACTAGATCATGCCGGCAACATAAACACGGATTTGTCTTTTCAAAATAATAGCGCTTGTTTTAATTCACTGCAATAACCATTGTTAATTAATTATAAAGGTAGTGAATTGTAACCAAATGCAATTGTATTGTGTGTAAAGAAAAAATAAGAGTATGCGATAGGAAAAAAACAAATATTTAACATGTTAATCACTTTTTATTAAAAACTAACAAATACATTGTATACACAATTTGACTGAATATATTGTCAGTGTCTCATATGAAAATGATTCACTAGTGTGTTTTATCCAGAAATTGACTAATTTTAGCAACACATGAACCCACTACCTGTCTATGCAATGAATTAACAATGCTTGTAATGTATTACGAGAGTTCATGTAGGTAGTGTTGCCAGGCGAATGGTTCTTGACTATAGGTGGGCCGGGTTTGGAGTCGTTAAAAGATCCAAATTATATTGAGATATTCATTTTGAGCCATATCGCCCAGCCCTAACCTCTGATGAAATGACATACTGGGATTGCTGCACTATTAATTCTCACCAAATTTTTTTTTTAGCAACACTCAGCGCTGAACCGTTGATTGCAAGGGATGTAGGGGGCAGAGCAGGCCAGAAGAAGAGGAAGAACAGAGCAAGCCATAGGGCAAGCTCTACTGCATACCTCCTTAGGTTTCTAGGAAAATAACTGACCAGGCCCTACAACTCAAACAAACACAGTCAGAGTGTTGAGTGGCTGGAGGTAATCTGGTTAACACAGCCACGACTGGACAGGGCTGTCAAGGACTATGGAAAGAAAAATAGAATTGGTGCCTCTGACACGACACACAAAATGTTTTTTGGACGTATCCTTGATGCCTCAATAAGAGGAAAACCACCTCTGACACTGAGGTCTCTGTGAAGACCCATGTTTCAGTAGGCAGAGCTAGTCCAAGTTCATGACTATTAGGTCTCAAGACAAAAAATAGCGCCTCTAACATTTTTATAGGGATGCACCGATAGGCTACTGGGAACGGAAATGTGTCCGATACTGGCCAAAAATATGGGATCAGGTATCGGCATATGGATTATATGTAACTACCCAGTACATTCATTTAAAATGAAAACAAGTTAACCATTTAGTGGTCTACCTGTGCAGGAAAATTAGGCAACCTTCAAAATAATAGCCTATAATAGATCAATAATCTATTTGTACAAGTATTTCAACTTTTAAATTAGTAGCCTACGAAAGGTTTACATGTTAAGGTTCTAGTTCGAATTTATGAAAGTAAACAAGGTTAGCAAAAACTTTAAAAAAGTGTAATTTACAGGGTCAATGAAGCCTACTTCAACATAAGAAATACTATATGGTTTGTATATAGTATCAAGGCAGGTGACTGAGAGTTTGTTTTTCTGGTTGTTCTCTTTGACTCTCCTCTGAAGAGTGGCAACATGGGGGCCTCAAAACAACTCTCAAATTACCTGAAAACAAAGACTGTTCAACATTACAGTTTAGGGGAAGGCTACAAAAAGCTATTGCAGAGATTTGAGCTGTCAGTGTCCACTGTGAGGAACATAGTGAGGAAATGGAAGACCACAGGCACAGTTCTTGTTAAGGCCAGAAGTGGCAGGCCAAGTAAAATATTGGAGGCAAAGGCGAAGGATGGTGAGAACGGTCAAAAACAGCCCACAGACCACCTCCAAAGACCTACAACATCATCTTGCTGCAGATGGTGTCACTGTGCATTGGTCAACAATTCAGCGCACTTTACACAAGGAGAAGCTGTATGGGAGAGTGATGCCGAAGAAGCCTTTTTCACGCACGCACGTGGTATGAAAATGCACATTTGGACAAGCCAGCTTCATTTTGGAAAAACGTGCTGTAGACTGATGAAAAAAAGATGGAGTTATTTGGTCGTAACAAGGGGCATTATGCATGGTGGCAAAAAAACACAGCGTTCCAAGACAAACACTTTCTACCCACAATAAGATTTGGTGGAGGTTCCATCATGCTGTGGGGCTGTGTCGCCAGTGTAGGTACTGGGAATCTTATTAAAGTTGAGGGTTGCATGGATTTCACTCTATATCAGCAGATACTTGAGAATAATGTAGAGGAATAAGTTGAAGTTGGATATTTCAACAAGACAAGGACCCAAAACACTGCTCAAAATCTACTCTGGCATTTATGCAGAGGGACAAGTACAATGATTTGGAATGGCCATGCCAGTCTCCAGACATGAATATCATTGAAAATCTGTCTGGTGTTTTGAAGTGGGTTGTCCATGCTCGGCAAACATCAAACCTAACAGAACTGGAGATGTTTTGCAAGGAGGAATATACCAAATACCTTCATCCAGAGTCCAGACACTCATTGCAGGCTATAGGAAGCATCTAGAGGCTGTTATTTTTGCTAAAAGAGGATCAACTAAATATTGATGTGAGATTTCTGTTGGGGTGCCCAAATTGATGCACCTGTCTAATTTCATTTTGATGCATACCGGCAGCACGTTTTCTGTTCATCCAATAAACCTAATTTCACTACTGAAATATTACTGTCCTTCAGTTATTTGATATCAAAATGAAAATTGCTGATCCAAACACACAATTATTTATAAATGGAAAATCATTGAAATTGTCAGGGGTGCCTAAACTGTTGCATACAACTGTATTATACTAGATGGCTAGTTATGTTAGTTGACTAGTGGCTACCATTGTAACATGCATAACATATTGTGTCAGCCAGCACGGATCTGTCAACACAGACAACTCTGAGATCTTGCTAAAAACATTTGACGCATTGATATTACAAATCCTGTCAAGACCTAGCTAGCTGCCTATTCAAAGGCTACCCTTTGTTAGGCTACGATTGGCTTGTGCATTGATGGTATGTTCTTTGTGCACATACCATCAATGAAACTAAGAGAGCATTCATTTTGGTGTATAATCGCAAGTGTGTGTACCTGCTTGAAATTTTGCCTTTCGCACACATCTATTTTTTGTCTCATATGCAAGTAAAACTGTCACACTGTAGAGCCCTGGAAGGGTATTCTCGCAAAGCTCTTAAGTCTAAACAAATTGGTAGTGTTTGCAACTTAATATTCATTTTGGGAAACAAGTACATATATAAAATCTAGTGCATAACAATATTTTGATAAACAAGAAAAACATCCATAAGCATCCTTCGATAAACCTTTGACACTCATAGTATTTGAAGCATGGAAAAACGTGAGTGAAACACCTGCACTGTATACAGCCTTGTGTGACCACCTGTCAGGGGTGAGCTAGATAAATATTCAACCCGCCAAAGCCATTTGGCAGTTGCCGGGTGGTAAATTCTTGCCCTAATAACATCAGTAGGCCATTTGCCATTTGTTACACCTCCTCAAATCACCCTCAATGGGTCATTAAGAGTATTTTTACACTATGCAATAACAGGCCAAGTATGACAACAATGGGTAGTATCACAATACTAAAAAGGCAAAATGTGTCTCCGATGCATGCTTTAAGTATCATCTTTTAAATGATTTGACCATGCACTACCGAACACTACAAAACCACAATTGCATGTGACAAAATATTCCTTTAAACAATGATTGCTTTCAATGGGGCAATAAGCAGAAACCTCCAAAATATTCTAAATAACAGCAGTAATTTTACAGTATTTCATTTGAGTACAGTAAAGCAAAATGCCAATGGCAACGTACTTGAAACTGATAATCATGCTTTAAGGGTAGTTAATAGGTGACCTCCAATTAGCTGAAGTAGGAAAGTCTTTAAAAAACCGTTAGCACCAATGTTATGCCTGTAATATTACCTCAAAACATCATAAGTGTCATGGCACAAGCATAATGAGGGTAGCTGCTTATGCATTGTTGGTAGCACCATATAAATCTGTAGCTTCGGTTTTCTAAAATGCTGATATCATGAATATCATAATGTTTTGGTACCATGATACCATGCAAGATTAAATCGAATAAGGCTTGCGCCAATGGATTATTCTGTTTCGTACATTTTCAGATATCGCTATTCTGAGACATCGCACAAACTCCCAAGGTGGCATACATCACATTGTCTACAGATACCACTGGAATTTTTGTATGGTCTCGGAACTGTGTTGAGCTGGGCACAGAAAGTACGGTACTCATCTGATTAATAAAATTCATTTTCCCTTCTATGTCAATGTGACAGTTGCAGAGCACTCAAAAAAATAAATTCACTCACACTTGTTCACTAGTAAGAGAAATGCTTGATGCTAACAGTTAAACTGCCTCGTTAAATCACAAAGATGTTTATAAATCCAGGACCCTCCAGACAAATCCAAGATTCTGTACTATGCAAACGCATACCACTTGTAGTTTCTCTGGATATTCTAGTGTGAAAGTTGTCTCAAAACATGCCAGTGTAAATTAAACAATATCGTTTTTTGCTCCCCCTCGAGGTCTAAAACACCCTTATAAAGTGCATTTTATGATCTGACAATGATATTGGGGCTTAACATTTTCAATGGTTCTGATTTGATTAAGCAATATGAAAGGGAATTATATTATCCATCTCTTTTAGGCAAATAGTGCCAGACGACATTACCATAATCTTTATTCTTTGTCTTAATTTGTATATTTATGATCAAATTAACTTAAGTTAGAATTAGAAATTGAAATCTCAAATGCAGAATGAAAGAAATGTTTTTTTAATGGGGTAAAAAGTATATTAACTGGCAAAAATACATTTATTTCCAAATGCATTTTCTTGATGTCTTGGTCAAACTGAACAACAGCTGTCGACCTCTGACATTTCTCGTAAACCCAAGGCTCCTGATTTGAACAGGACTACAGTGAAACATACTATCAGGACTACAGTGAAACATACTATCTGGTAAATCTAAATTGCTGGCATGACAGTTACAGAAGGAGATTGAATTTAACAATGTGGTGATTTGCCTTTGTGCATACAATACAACATGCAAATAAATAATACACAAAACCTAGTAGAGCGATCCAGTGTGATTATAGGATTTAATATGAATCTCCCTCCAACTCGCCTACATCCTGCAAAATGTTTTATGGCATAATTGATCCGTACAACTGTGGCTACAAACAAGTCAAGCGGGCCACAGAGAAATAATCCATAATAAAAAAGGAAAAGCTTGTGTGCAGCTGGTTTAAGGGTTGAGGACTAGCCTACATGCTTCTCAGATATAGAATGATCCATCTCTTTATGTGAATGGAGACATAACACATATCCTTTACACACCATTTAAACATACATTATTCAATTACTCTATCTACACTGTTCATGCTTGTGAACGAGTGTCTACATTACCAAATGCTGAATTAGAAACTGGTCATTTTTGTGATGCAAGTCCCCCTGTCATTGGTTGACGGAAACATTCTTCCCCGCATGGGTCATTGAAAGGTAAACGAAGAGCAACTAAACAGTGTTATTTATTAAAAACTATAATTGTTTCCCCCCTTTTATTTGTGGGCAAATTCTTGTAGAGAAACCCATGATTTTGTATGCATCCAAGTCAACATTTCACAAAATCCAGGACAAAAAAGAATATATACACAATCAGGTAGAATGAAATATCTGCAATGTTCTCAAATCAGCTGTGGTAGAGTCGGCAAGCTATCTTCATGTCTGTGAATGTTTGTTGTTTCAACTTGTCCCTACAACTTTATCATTGATTAACATTTAATTTTAATATTTAGTCTGCATGCCATCACTGCATCCGTTGGGATTGATAAAATTAAATTGTGGGCAAAGGGGCATGTTCGAGTGGGGCAGCACACGTATCTGTATACAGTTCCTGAAAGGCAGCACACTTATCCAAAGCAACAACGATGTGTATCCTCGATATTGTGTCTCGGCAAAACACAAGTCAGTTTAAGTCGGCTTGTGCCTCATTAAAATAAGCACGACACTAATTCGCTCACTAGCTTGACGTAACTGACCTTTTAGTCAAAGTTCTAGTGAGGACAAATAAAATGTTATATCTAAATTCAATTAGTTTGAAATGTGCATGTTTGAGTAAGGATGTGTTATGAATAATTGCATAAAAAAATGGTTGTCTAGATGTAACATCGAGATAGCTAGACAGTTTGATGAGCTTGCAACAAAGCGGTGCAAAATAATGATTTTAAATCATACATAATTATAAAATAGGCAGGCCACAAATAGACAAATAACAGCACAGCACAACAGTAGTAAGCAAAAATGCTTCGCGAACACACTAATTCTGTGTATTTGTCACGGTCCCTTACATTGGAGTAGAGTGTGTTCCAGTCCTCATAGCTTAAAATTAGTTTAGCGCAGTTTAGTTGACTTGAGTGGCCAGCACAATGTTTGGGATGAGATGGGCTGATGGCAGCATGAACACAGCTGTCTAGTGGGCAGAAACTGTGTTGTGTCATCCTGTACCCTCATGAACCATCATTCCTGTGGAAGCATTCTGACAAGTGTACAATTTATGTCCTGACATATTCATGCTGTTCTGGAGAGAAGTGTGTCTGGCATGGTTTTACATGGGTCCAATCAACTGTGTGTACATTGCAAGTCAAATTATATTATTTGCACACACAACCTGTTGCTTTATCCTGCATGGGACAACCAATGCCCTATTCTGGTTTTGGCACAGAGCTAGTCGCACAAAATAAACAGACATGGCACACAACCTTAGTTGTCCGCCAATTCTGGTTTTCCTAAATGTTGCAGCATTCCTCCATTCTTTGTTAGAAGCATCAGTGCCACTAGTTAAATGCTAAAAGTTAAAGCTCTGTCTGTCTATTAACACTGCTGAAGTGGGACAGTGCTCACAATGATGGGCCCATGTAGGTCCTTTATGATGGTAATGAGTATCATGAACCACAATGTACAGCCACAAAAATGCACTGTTGGGAAAGTATAACAATGCCCTCAACTAGACCTTTAAAAACATTACTCTCATGTCCCAGGGCTTAAACACAGCAGAAAGAGTTCGGCCTGTCTGCGTAAACAAAGCACTTTATTATGGCAGGGACTTATCAGTAACCAATCGAGTGGAATGGCTTTACCCTGGCCATGGTTCTATCCACAATATAGACAGCTTCCCTTTAAAGGTTCATGGAACCTTTGAGCTACAGAACACAGGCTGATAACAACAGCAACACTTTACAGAGTACCATCAGTTTAACTTCTGCGTGACAGAGGGAGGAGCAATGGGCCAGTTTCAGTGAGCATTCCAGGACAGCGACAAGTCTGGGAGTGACACAATTTGAGTGCCGAATTACCTTCCACCACTGAAATCACCACCAGCAATAATACAATCAACTTAAAGTCTTTCCGAATCACAAAGTTGTATTTGTTGCTTCATTTCACAGGTAATCAATTTGAGCATTCCATCCACGTTGCCTTCCCTGCTGATATTCATTGCCATGAGAGACGATAGCTATGTCAACAGTTCCCACATACAGTTTAAGCAGGATTTTTGCTACCACAACATCTCCCATGACTTTCAAAGCAATTTAAACTTAAAAATAAATTAATGTTTAATAAGAATTTGGACAGATCTAGTGGAATATATGATTGCGGTAAGTGACAAAGTAAGTGACATTAGAAAATGGACATGAAGGAATCACCACCCATCCTTATTGTTTTACGATTGTAAAATAAAACAATTATTTCCTGCTCTTCATCCATGACACTGCGAACACCAATAGCAACACCAAAGTCTTTACTCAGCTGACATTACTCATTTCTGTCTGAGCTTACAAAGCCGTCTTAACACAGGAACGGGATACAGTTAATACTGTCTTGGCAGATGGTAGTAGACACAAACTACAGTATTTGCGAGCCTTTTCGCGATTCAGTACTGTTTTACAACAGATCATGTCTTTCTGTACAGTAAATAGCACTATTAATAGAAACAAAACAACCAACTAGTAGCGTTAAAAATATCTTAAACACAGGTTTCAGTTAAATTAGAGCTCAATTAGGTGAGATCATGTTGTGAAACACAGCGCTTTGTCCTTCAGGTCAAATTAATGTAATTATCTACAAAATATAAAGCACGTCGGCTCATCTTATTTCTGGGTGACTACCACATGTCCACTAATGTTTGTAATACAGGGCTCTCAAGTCTCACGCATTTGGAGTGAGACACACGCATTTCAACCCGTTCACACGCTCACACGCCACACCTTGCATTTCTCACGCAGAGAAATTACCAGGAGTTGCGCCGCTATTTTTAAGCAGTGGTACAGGTAGAGGAATCAATTGACCATTCGCTAAGCCAGGCCCGAAAACCGCCACAGGCCAATCGTGG